>OX638358.1:19949695-20095748 GCA_951812935.1 Hermaeophaga mercurialis | reverse complement strand
CGTGTGTGGACGTTTACTAGAAGGTGAATAAGTAACATATCAACTAATACTATGCAAGCCCGTGTACACATAAATGATAATTAGCTTGCCTAATAATAATATTTTGGTACCACCAACGCCATCTACTGCCGGTTACGTGACGTGTGTGGACGTTTACTAGAAGGTGAATAAGTAACATATCAACTAATACTATGCACCCCGATATACACACAAATGATGATTATATTGCCTAATAATGCTTTGTATACATGATGATATGACTTATTTTTATCTAGAAACGACAAACTGTTCGAAAAATCTAGAATTATTTTGTATAATTTCTGTAGGTAAATATTTATTATTTAGAAAATATAGCGTAAGTTTTTAAAATCATAAACTAATATATATTCAATTTTGACTTCAAATAAAGAAACACGACGCAGATATGATAAAATATTTCTGATTGTAAAACCCACATCCTGTATACAATAGCTGTATTCGAAATTAGTTAGCTTGAAAACATTTGATTAAGTAACAAGTTAATTTCTAACACCATAGTTTTTGAAAATATTTTGCTAAATGTTTAAATGTAAATGTGATTTCACCAGTTGTACCAGACCTGAGAAAAGATTTAATTCTTTAGTGTCAGTTCGGATCCACTGTCCATCAGGTAAGTGCTTAAATTTTATTCCTCGATTTTTCAAATTTAGGTCTATTTAATAATTTAGGATATAGATGAACCCTTCTTTTCGAAGAAGCTAATGTAAATAATCTAACTGAAGATGAAATAATTCAGCTTTTAAGGGCTTCCAAATATTTTTAAAAGACCAGAAAGTTTTTAATAAAAATTTATTTGATAACTCATATATTCATTTCGATTTTAACTTTGCTGAATTAGGCTGTTAGCGCTTCTCACAAAATACTGTAATTACTGCTCTTTTAATTTCTCTTGAGGTGAAGTTTATACAGCTGTATTTTCCATCAACGTTCCCCTGATTTTATTTCAATTTACACAACTCATACATTCATTTTTCAGATACAGAAGAAGAAGAAAGCTGACTAACCTGATTTAAAGCGAGTTGATAGCCCCTCTATTAAGGAAGATAATGTAGCTGAGGCTTGAATTATTCAATTTAAGGATAGCCAAATGGATAAAAAAGATCGGTAAGTTTTAATAAAAAATTTATTTAGTGTTTTATAAATATATAACTCATTTTTTAAATTTTTTAAAACCGTAAGGCAACGAACTATGATCCGGAAGAAATTTTCTTTTTGTTGACCGGGGCTGATATCTTTTCTCTGATGTTACGGTTATCACCTCATGATCCTTAGTTCTTCTGATCTGCTTCGAAATGATAAAAATAGGCTCACTTTTTGTCAAGACCATCTCCCTGATTTTTCCAAAATTCAGCAGCTGGGAAGCACTATAGTTCAGTAAAATTCCTTTCACTTTACAGACAACATATTCACCACCATTACAGCTGTATTTATAGGCATAATTTTTAGGGCCTCCAGAGACGAATTCTGTAATAAACCCTCCATTTAATTCGTCTGTTAAATCCCCAATACATTCTCCTATGGGCAAGTCAGGAAGGCCTACTTGCGAAGAATACACGACCGAATCGGTATCGTAATATAAGGCTCTCTCGCCCACCTGATCCAGGTAACTATATAATTTTAATCTAGCTAAAGCTGTAACATAGGCAGCTAATATAACATTTACAGTGGGAGAGATGTCGTAGGCCTCCTCTTTGTATTCCCACGTTACAATTAACGTTTCCTCATTTACCGGTAAAATGGTGTTTACAACTATTGCGGGGTTCGACATCATTGAATAAAATTCAGCAGAATTTCTAATTATAGATGTTTTAGGCATGTTTTGTCTCTGTCCCAGCTTGCCCCAGAAAGAGTTTAACATCAGTTTTGCCAATGATCTTAAACCAGGATTCTCAGTTATTTCAGAAAACTCCAGTAAAATGTCTTCTCTATGTAAAAATTCCTCAATATATCTATCTTTCTCAGCGTCTGTCGCACAATTCTTCGGCCAGCCGCTGGCTTGCTGTTTGATTTTTATAAACTTATTCATCATGCCTGAGAATAAACCCTCCTGCTCCCGGCTGAGTTGTATGGTGTTGTAACTCCATATTTCGTATATTTCCATCATTTTGTACCCTTTCTCAATAGCTTTAACGACTTCTTCAATCACCCATGTACCATTTAAAGCTCTTTGCTCGTCATCGTGATTGCATTCATCGTCTTGGTTCATCCCCTCCCCGCATTTACGACAAAGGACAAACATACATTTATCATTCATTCTATAAGGCAGTACAGGGTGATACAGGTTTGTAGGCGGTAATATTTTACATTTTATCACCCCTGACATTTGGGAAATATCAGCCAATTTGCATTCTTCTTCTCCCACATAAATTTTTTTCGGGTGGCCAATAGGAAATTTACCAAATTTACAAACATAGGGGTAAAGTGAACATACATCAACATATTTAATTTTCTCATTTTCTTTCGCCTTGTAATATTCCACTGTATTCCCCGTTCGGCCCCCGTACAGAGAATCTCTAGGGTTTAGAGGTAAATATTTTATGTAAGAATGGTTTTCTGTGTATTCTTCAATTTCTTTATTTAACATTTTTCGAAAATCGCATTCCCACATTTGTACAACTTTATACCCATTTTTCTCCAAATGTTTATTTTTATTTACAGTTCGTTGGAACCGATTCTCCATACAATCTTTTAATGCTTTATCACGGTTATTTGTATAGCATTTCGGACAACCGTGAAAATAACAACCCTCGAATTCAAAGACGGTATGTCCATGTACTCCATCAACTTTAACCCCGGCAACTCTGGCCTCTTGACCTTTGGCCACGTGATGTATATTGATTCCTCTTTGGTATTCTTCCCATATCAACCATTGTAAAGCTATTTTCGATTGATTATCTCTGAATCTATAGCCACCTTTAGGGATTATGCCAATAGTGTTGGGTTTTAAAAAGTTTCGTCGAAATACCTTGTTGCACGCAGACGCAATTGTGCTTGCCTCTGTGAATGGACACACATTTGACGTATCCAACAGCTGCTGACGAAATTTGAGACAGGCCTGCGTTAGAATCTGTACATCAGAAACACAATACTCCACAATCTCCTTTTGAAAATCAAATATGTAATTTTCAGCAATTTTCTCGTTGTGCCATTTAATTAATTTCTCGCGCGCATCATCTTTTAAGTTGTCAGGGTCGTAGAATTTCAATGCAGGTATACCCCCGACATAGTTCTGATTTTCCAGCCTGTTAAAGAGATGTGGAAAATACCCCTTTTTCAATTCGGAAAACCCAAAAGCTTTCGGTAATGCAGATAATGCCATCGGGAAATAGTTGAGTGAATCCAGAAATTTAACGTTTCCAACGTTCATCATAATTAGCTTTGTGCCGCGCATAATCAGGTCCGGATTCAAATCGGTTTTAGTGAGAATGTAATTTAATACGAATTGATGATCGAAACCGCCACCGTTATGGGCTATAACGACAATCTGTTTAAATTTTTTTCGTATTTCTAGTACTTCGGTCAGAAATTTCGGAATTACATCGCCTGATAGAACTTTTTCTCTGAATCCGCAACTCTGACAAAATAACAATCTTGTCTCGTTTATACACTTGTGGCATACTTTTCTGTATACACACAAATTTGGCTCCTGCTGTATGACCCCATTGACGACTTTTTCTTGCGTTGTCTCCAAGTCATAGAAAACAAACAAAAAATCTTTAATTTGAGGAGATTTTTTGTCCGGTTGCATATAACACAGATGGCCCTCTGATTGTTTCGATTTACAAATCTTGCAGTAAATTTCGCCGCAGATATGATTGCGGCTAGTGCATATTTTAAAACATTTCTCACAGCTTTTTATTTGTTTGCAAACAGTATTCAAATGTGCTTCAAAGCACACATCACCGTAAAAATCTCTTCTGCACTCGATACAGCCTCTTTTTACAACATCTTTATTGCATGCAGGTGATTTTTTGCATGCAAAACACACCTGATCACATCGATGTTCGTTTCTGTTGTTATAGGGAGTGTGGCAGGCTTCACAAAAATATCCACACATAAATGCGGCTGTCAACGAGGTAATTACGTTGTAATGGCCCTCATGGAAAATTAGATTTAAAGCAGGGTCGTCATTTCCTCCTTCAAAAATAACGTCACGACCTTTGGTACCATATCGATAAACGACGATTTTATAATTTTTTAGATGCTGTTGAAAGTGTTGAAGTTCGGGAATTCCACAGCCCTCTGGAGCAATCATCACCCCGCAGGATTTTGTCAACTCAATAGCTTTGGCGGTCTGAAGTCTACGGCCACACCTAATTTTTGCGTAGTCTGGATCCTTACTTTGGAATGCCATACTGACTACTAGAGCGCGAGGTAAGCATAGGTTATCTTTGTTATTTATCGAAATAATACCTCTACGTTTTTTACACTCCTCGTTAAAACTGTTATAATTACGCCCCAGGCCTTTTCCTACGGGCATTTTTACCGTAGTAACACCCAAACAGAAGGTTTCTGTATTCAGCCCCGTTGAATTTGACTGGTATATGGATGAAATTCTCTTCCACACGTCATCAACTGTCACCTGGGATGCAGGTTTAAAAACCACCCATCCTTGGCCCCTTGAAAAATCTTTGGAACAGAAAGTAAATCCAACATAATCCTCCAAGTCCACGTTTTCTGTCCCCTTTAAAACAATATCCTCTATTGCATTTTTAACCCAGCTTAGGGGCTCCGCCCCGGTAGGAGTGGGTTTAATTTTAAATTCCAAAGTTCGGCCCTGGACCCCAAATTTACGGATTTGTTTTGTAACATCCTTGATAATTTCAAAATTAGCCATTTTCAGAAATATTGGTTATCACTGCGCGATAGCTAATCAGTAACTGATAGGAATGATCACGCACACCTGTACTTACGGCTTTTATACTTTTTAAATTTTGTAGTACCGTGTGCAAAAGGGTCACGTTCCCTAATTATCCATCAGGTGAAATTGCATTTTTCGTAAACTAGACAGACTTTATTCGAAAATATTTTAAAAATTAAAACTAAAATTTATTTTATATCGAAAAAACAATGTATTTCAGACATTCCGGTTGTAGATTATGAAAAATAAAGAATAATTCTTATCGGCATTTTTTTGTAGGGCCGTGTGCAAAAGGGGTCACGTTCCCTAATTATCCAGCAGGTGAAATTGGATTTTTCGTAAACTGGACAGATTTTATTCAGAAATATTTTAAAAATTAAAACTAAAATTTATTTTATATCGAAAAAACAATGTATTTCAGACATTCCGGTTGTAGATTATGAAAAATAAAGAATAATTCTTATCGGCATTTTTTTTGTAGGGCCGTGTGCAAAAGGGGTCACGTTCCCTAATTATCCAGCAGGTGAAATTGGATTTTTCGTAAACTGGACAGATTTTATTCAGAAATATTTTTAAATCAAATAATCACGATATGTTCACGTGAAAAAAAGAGCTTTTTCGCTATGTTTTTTAAAGAAATACTATAAACACCTGTTATAATAATAAACACAAATATAATACTCCTTTAGAGATACTTTTAACAGGCATACCGGATGAAGCCAACCCGATAAAAATTAGATAAGACTGAACGAAAACACGTTTCCAGGTTATTATATTAGGTATCCTTATTTAATTATATTACAGCACTAATGATAATTTACAGTGTGCCCCTAAAATAGGTTAAGCATTTGACGTTTACGTGACATGCGAGACGTAAACGTGACACGCGTGACGTAAAAACGTCATACGCGTGACGTTTACGCCAAAAACGTCACGTTTTGCGCCACGCGTGTCACGTTTTGACGTTTTTTTTGACGCGCGAGACGTTTTTCGATGTCTGCGTCACGTTTTTGACGTTTACGTAATTTTTCTACAGTGTTCCATGTATCGTTCATCATCTATGTTACTTCTAGATCATACTGGTCTTTTTCCAGCGATTCAATGGGACCAATAATAACGGCTAGTGGCCTTACGGCAACGTTCATTGCGCTTGGCACAAATACCGACCATTAAATAAATCATATAATAATCAATAGTGAATTCATAGTGTCCCTGAATTGAATTAGACATCTCCTGAAAACCTTTTAAATAAATCATATTTTTTCATACTTTGATATTATACCGATATGTCTACAGTGTATAAATAATAAAATACGGCACCATGGATTATCTCGATACCAAAATCATAGCGCCCAGAATTGATAACGCTCTCTCTATATCTCTCTCATAAACAAGGTAAACTATAGTAATTTGTTCCTCTATAGACGGCTGAAAAATTATCCAGCCGTTATCTTTGAAACGAATCAGATCGCCTACGATACACCCAAGCGATGGCCGGCGCCATGAATATTTTAAATTTCGACCCTTTATCTGACGGAGCTATGGCAACATGGCAGCATGGACTACTTTTAAATCATACTTTGATAATATTCCTATATGGCAACATTGTATAAAAATACGGCAACATGAATTATTTCAATACCAAATTCATAGCGCCCAGAATTGATAATGCTCTCTCTCTCTCTCATAAACAAGGAAAACTATAGTAATTTGTTCGACTACGTCACACACGCGCTTTGGCAGCTTGTGTGCAGCGTCACTACGTTTCCCCCGGGCCGATATGGCAACATTGTATAAATAATAATAAAAAGGCAACATGGCCTTTGCTGACGACTATTATATCCACCCGTTATCTTCGATTCGAATCAGTCCGCCTACGTCACACACAGGCGATGGCCGGCCACCGCTTGTGTGCGTCGCATCATGAATCGCGCCATCTTGGATCACCGGGCCGGCATTCGTACGTCGCCGCCGTGAATCGTCCCTACTCGGACCGCACCTCGACTCGGGCCGTACGCCACACCGTGAATCGCGCCATCTTGGATCACCTCCGCTTGGGCCGGCAATCGTACGCCACCGCCGTGAATCGTCCCTACTCGGACCGCACCTCGACTCGGTCCGTACGCCACACCGTGAATCGCGCCATCTTGGATCACCTCCGCTTGGGCCGGCAATCGTACGCCACCGCCGTGAATCGCGCGCGCCGACTCGACTATAGCAATTTCTTCTTCTTTTCTATAGGTGACTGAACGAGCTCCATTCTTCTTCTTCTAGCTGAACTGTCAAGACCGCACCAAAAATGGCCGCCGCCGCCGCTCTCCGGTGCCGTCATCTGACAGTTTCGGGAATCCTCGTGACCTTTTTGGCTGAACTGCCAACACGTTGAAGGCCTGTATCTTCTTGCTGAAGTGCCACCACGTTCAAGACCTGTATCTTCTTGCTGAAGTGCCACCACGTTCAGGCCATTCTTCTCCACATCTACATGCTACCGCTGGAGCTGTGCGGGGGTGGGGGTAGGTCGCGTGCGAGGGCGTGTCCGTCCATAAGGATCGACAGAAAAAGTTCCCACACTCACAACTCCCCCCTTACTACTCTTAATCACCGGAAAATAAGTTTTATCTGTACTAAGAATTATACAATTTTTATTTTACCATAATTAGATTATATTTTAAGAATTACGTTATTGTTGTTTCTTAATTTAAACCTTGCTCCTAATGTCTAATTAATTGTTTTCACTTAAAATTATATAATATTATTTTTAGTTTCTAATTTGTAATAAAACATTAATATTATTAATTTATACAGTGTGGTCTACAAGTTCCAACTCAGTTACCATTTTCACAGTATTCTTTATTTATCAATTTAATTATATAGTACTATCGAAAAGTGTTACTACCTCATTACCTAGAATATTCGGAATAATTTCTGTAAACTTAATTATAATTATACCATTGATGAATAGAGAATTAAAACCCTTTCAAATTAACTATCGTTCGACCTCTATTGCCATTTAAATTTTTAAAGCAGCTAATTTGCAGAGGGGTTGACATTGAAATGTTATTTTCATGATCAAAATGAGCTTAATCGGAAATAAAAATCGACTTGTCCAAACATTTTCTCAAAAATTTTGTAGTTCGGGCGAAAATAGAAATAGAATATGGTAAATCCCAGCAATTTAGATTACATTAACGGAATGGGTTTAAACAATATAAATACGATATGATCCATGTGTACTTCTGATTTTAATAAATATGATGAAAATAATAGGTTTATTAGTTTTGTGTTCTTTTATCTTTCATGCTATATGTATGCCTGCAGATGATATTTCTACAAAAGAAGGTAAACTATTTTTTGCACATTTAAAAAAAAGGTTGTGTATAGCTAGTTCTATTTTACTTTACAACTGGCTTAAACTTAAACATTAACTCAGTAATCTATTATGAATAGCTATAAAACAGTAATAAGTAATAGTCGCAATTAGTAATTAGATAGATCCGAGCCAAAAACTCTCATTAGGGAAACTTACTGTTTTGACTAACATTTACAAAATGAGTAGACACAAATATGTACGAATTTAATAAAAAAATATACTAAATAATTTTTCCACACCTACTAAGTACCTCTAAAATGGTATGGCAAATATTAAAAATGGCCACACTTTCTCCACATTAGATCTCCTGAGGTTCACTTCTAGCGACGAATTATTAGAAAAATATTATTTTTATTTAATTCCATGCATCTATGGATCTATGGGTCTAATTAGATAGGTTTATAGATTTTTAATATTAATCGTATTTGAAGTAAATAATTGATTTAAATAATTTGCAATTTCTAAATAGGCTGCTGCTAGTTTTAATTAAGATTTCGTTTTATTAGTAGAATTAAAAATAAAACTAAAAATGTCAGATGTGTAAAATAAGATAACCAATGCTATGTAAAGAAATGTGTAAAAAAATTTTAGGGGTGCAGAAGATAAAAATTACACAGTTATTGATGATATTCTTATTATTATTTAATTAAACAGTCTACTTATATATATAAGTAGGTAATAATTTATTTTTTATATACAATCTAACAAATTTAAAACCATACAGGACAAAATAATTTGAAATTCAGTTTGTACTCAGCTTTAATCTGGCCAACCAACTATGGTGCCTGCTCGATTTAACACATTATTCTGTACTGTTGTGGATTTCGCACGCCGTTGTTTTCCTATATTATTTTTCACACCAACGGTGATAGAGGCCCATAAAGAAATCCTTTACAATCGTTTTTTATTACCCTATAGTACTACACTTTGAATTAGTTAAACTTACATTAACCCGCCTGAGAGACCGCGCTTCAAAAAATTAATTTTGTTTAATCTAACAATTTTATTTCATGGAATGATTCATTACTATTAAAACTATACGAAAATGTCTATGTAGTGGGTTGTTGTTGCCATATGTGAGTGTACATTAATGAAAGGTGACTAATTTGTCTTATACCAAACTATTTGGTTTAATCACAAAATTAAATAGAGAAAGGATGAAGTTGACTGATAAAAATAATATGAATTAGAGCAGTTACGAGAGACGAACACATACATATTAAAATTAGTTAAAAATTTAAGATAAAATATAAAACTCTAAAATATGCTAGCAGACCATCTTAGTACAATAAGGGTTAATTCCCAAAATTTATTGTACTAAGATGGTTTTAGAGTTACATATTTTATCTTACATGCCAAAGCCTAAAAGCATCTAAGTAGGAATTATCATGAACCATATCGTCTGTTAGTCGCCGACTTAGTATTTAAGGGTTAAGTAAATTAAATAATTGATATGAATTATTATTTTTTTTTACAACGGATATTAGTTAACTCCTTAAAATAGACCGTTTTAAACATATTTTGCTTATTTACTTATAGCTTTCCAGAGATACATTACCTTAGACATATTAATACCTTTTTTCAAATCCTGTATTAAGAAACACAATAATTATTATTTTGGAAAAAAGTTACTTGTGATCGATATAAATAATTAAATGTGTTTTGAAAAAAATCTGTTTTGTTTAGTACGGTTTTTATCAAATAATTTTTTATGTTAGTTCAACATGAGCTCTTTCTAATTTTATATATTTGGTAGCTCCAAGAATTAAAGAAGTTTGCACTGTGCACAATACTCAACTTCGTGGCCTCATCATGCTTAATCTATATGTCAAGTGAAATGAGGATATTCAAAACGTTTTCCCAACAAATAATATTTTCCAGTTAGGCATTTTGACAATACAAATGGTCCGTAATACTAGTAATGAGATTTTCGTCTACCCATCAATGCAAAATGTGGGAGTTTATAATGCAGTTCTTATAAAATCCAACTTGGTCCAAAAAGAAAACACACGTTTCTGTCGAGATCTATACCTCAGTTTAAAAGTCCTTTGCAGATAATTTTCAGAAAGAAGCGCATGTAGTTTCTGAAGGTGAACGAACGAATTTGTTGTTCTAGCGAAATTTTATAGAAACCATCGAATTTTGGCAAACCAGATCGCCAATTTTACAACACCTCACAAAAAAATATCTGTCATTTGGCCAGTACCAGTAACAAATAAAAAAGTTAATTTTTGTCGAAAAAATAATACCATGAAAGAAAAAAATTCATAAACATAAACAAGGTAATGGAAAAAACCATATTAAACAAAGCTAGTTCTTTTTTTAATTACATCGAGCAAGAGTGCCATTTTTAAAGTTTAAGCCATCCAAAAATATTATTGTTGTGTCTCTTTTTTAATATGTAATCTTAATATGAAACAATTAATACAGGTCTCATACACCAACCATTAATTTTTGTGTAAATATTACTAAACTAGTCCAATGACGTTTTTTAAAATATTTCGTTGCTATTTAACAACGGCGTTCTTACACGCGCACAACCCTTCGCTTCGATACAGAGCACTACACCAGTTCAAATGATTTATCCTCTTCAGTCCTCGGAACACATGGTGGTTGTCCACAAGCATAAGTACTTCTGTGGTCTCGTGGAAATGAAGTCCATATTGTTGCTTTTTAATAAACCTTTTAATTTCTTCTTTAATTATTGGGATGCCGAGGTCTCTGTGTATGTAGGTGGTCGTTACATGCCATGAAGAATTTACATTGAATTTATTTTGCATATACACATAGTTGTATGCCATGCAGCTAGGTATGTTTAGGATCTGCTTAAACCAGAGTTTTATTATGTTTCTTGTTTTTTCTATCTTAATTTGCTGTCTATTCTCATAGTGGTCTCAATGGATTTGGCTTTATTCTCGTAGGGAACTATTGATCCATTTATTATCAGAGGCTGAGGATTAATTAGGTTTTTTCCTAGTAAAGTTAATGTATATCAATTTTTTTTTCAGTTTGATATTCCATTTTTTCGTCTACTTGTATATGGTATCACTTGTTGCTTGTAATTTTAATGGTGGTTTCTCTGTCATTATGACATGTTGGAAATAGCACTTGTATTATCTGCAAAGGTGGCTAGTTTCATCTATTCTGTTTTGGAATGTCACTTACATACATAGTACATATAAAACAGTTTCAAGTACCTTGTGGTTCTCTTATTTGGATGTTTTTTAGATTTGAATAGGCTTCTTCTTGTTTTATTTGAAGAGTCTGTTCTACATATGAGATTTTAAGATCTCTACATATTGTCTTGGCACATTATATTTAGCTTAGAGATTTGTTCCTCATTACAAACCTTGTCATGAGTTGCGCACTATCAACAAGTAAAGTTGAGCTGATTTTTCTATTATATCAGTTTTTCGATAAACTTGATCTATTATCGAGTGTTATTATCTAAATCTAAACTAATAATCATGGATAATTTTGGTTCTTTGAATTATGGATTTTGATCTTTTAAGCAACATACTTCAAAAAAATTAGGAATTACTGGTAAAATTAGAATTGAATGATAAGATTTTACTTCATTTGGTTGTTTTACAGATTTTGGTACCAACTGCTACTTTGCAGCTTGAACGTACATATTTTAATCTAAAAGCTGCATTGAACAAGAAGTTTTGATAGTTGTTTCATTAATTTACCGGTGATTTTATTTCTTCTGCAACTTCTTTTGGAGAAAGAGGAGAGATTTCGTCTAAGATCAAGTTTTGAAAATATTCTATATGTTTTAATGCAGGATTAAAAAATTGCATTGGCGTGCCAAAACTAATTCGTCTCTGATAAACTTAATATACGAAATTTGTTTAAAATAGTCTATTTTTTGTTATTATTGTTACATCCGGCACTTGTTTAGATAATCAGTTACAACCTGTATATTATACCATTAACGATATTTAATAACAATTAATCTGTTTTTAGGACATAACTTAGTGAAGCGATTCAGCGTCACATGCAATGTTATTGGCAAACTTCCCTTTGGACGTGTAAAATTGAACGATGCGGCTTGTGCAACTGAGTGCATTGTAAAAGGACATCGTGGAGGATACTGTGACCATGGCTGCCATTGCAGAAATTAATATCAGCAAGCCTTTTATACTTTATTTTATAATAAAACCCTTTATTTAATAACAGTCGATATATTTAAAAAAAAGACAATTTCAATTAACCCTTAAGCACCGGCTATATTGTCACTGACGTGGGGCCCTAATGGCCAAAGAAATTACATGAATTTTTTTAATGTAAAATTTCTTTATAAGTATATGATATAAAACTATAAATTTAGGGAAAAAAATTAATTGATTTACACGCATTTTTTTATAAATATCAACACATAATTCTATCAATACAATTTTACAAGGTCAACATAAGAATTTGAACAAAATCGAATTAAAAAATAAAAAGGAGATAAATTAACTCCCTACAAGTTAAAAGTTAGGACTTAAATAATATAAAAACAAAATAATAAATAATAAATTACAGGATGTATCTAAATTCACATAGAAAAGTTCATTATGAAGGTCCTCGTTAGATACAATAAGGGATTTTTTCTTTAAGAAAAGTTTCTCAGCAAAATTCCTAAGGACATATATCATCTCCTAAATGACGGAATTAAAAATTCGGCATTAGGTCCTTTCACTCCAAACCATCTAAATTAGTACATAACTTATTCACGTATCCTGTTTTTAAATATCCCCTGGGGTGATGTAGACTCCGCGCACTCCCACTCTTTAGTTATTGTAGGGGAAAGAAAGGCAAGAGAATTAAGTTGGCAATTTAAAAGTACCTAGTTTTTTTATTGGTATCACTGTTGTGTTCTTGTTAGTACTTCTGACATATTGAGTTATTATCACTTTGAAATGTTACTAGAATGAGGAGAAATTTTAGGGTAATGGGAGATGCGCCTAAGCATAGTTGACCCGGTGTTTTCTTATCAGGCGAGGTCTATTTAAATTAAATGAATATTATAATTCTATAAAATATTGGTTATTATATTGTTTATATTTTTCTCAGCTGACAGTAGTAGGTTACTGTGTCAACGGTTGACAGTCTCTAGGATAAGTATGTTCCGAAACTTAGTGTTGTCCTTGTAATCGAAACATATTGTGATACCGAGGGTTAACTCACTGATGCGTTTGCGCTTTTTTTCGGTAAGTGAGGAATGAAAGACGAAGTAACGGACGAAAAAGAGTTACAGGCAGTGTGTTGGAGGGGTGCAAGCCATTATTATTTTTCGATTAGTTACAATGATATGATTTTGTTGAGAGCGCTTTAACTACCCGAGTGATCGGGGATATTTATTATCTTTTGGCTAAAGTGTCCATCTGGAGATTTGTTTGTATCCCAGTGGACGCACTTCTGAAAGGAGGATTTTATGTAAATTGCGATAGCTTCACGCACGAGGTAAAATTTAGTTTTCTTTTTTGTCTAGCATGTTTATTGGACCTTACCCAGTTTGACTCTTCTAGGAGATTTGTTTGATAAATTTATCTACCGTTTTGGACTTTAAAAGCGTATTCTTAGATTCATCAAAATGAGAAAAAGACCCAAAGACATCCGTTCTGGTAATTTATCTAACTTTCAAAATCATAATACTCGTTTTGGAATATAAATTGCTACATATATGTTCTTGAGATAATGCGCACATACTCTAGTTTATATATATATATATATATATCTAAGAATTTGTTGTTGTTTGAGGATAAAAAGTAGTAATTTGTATTAGAATTTTTGTCTTATTACTGCCAAGTTTTGACTTTCAATTGAAAACCAGATTATTTCCACCGGTTTGACATTGGAAGAACTTTGCCATTAGAAGCGGTGATCATTCTTGGCCCTTTGAAAAATTCAAATTGACGTCCTGAAGGCGGACTTCATGACCCTGCATGGGCCGAGCCACCTCATCTCAAGACTGCCTACACTTTTTGTAAATACTTTTTTCGTAACTTCAATAATAGTGTGCTAATCGAGCTTTGCCATACTAATGCGTCACCATGTATATTGTATTACACCAAAATAACAAATTCTCCATTGATTTAGTATTAGGGCCATTATCTAAGAAACTCGACTGTTATCGTAAAGTTGGTAGGCGTAATATAATATTTTGTTTTTGGGATGAGAAAGGCGAGACTTCTAGATCACTTGAATCGATACTTGCCACAGAAACTATGAACACGATTTGGTGGTTATTTGTCAGGATGTTTGTTTCGAATTCTTTTTATTACATAAGTTATAGAATAAATTAATTTATAGCTAAAAAATTTTGAGAAAAAATATTGAGACAGGCCAATTTTTATTTTTATTTACTCAATTTTTAAGTAATAATTAAATATAACGGTCGAACCATGTGTGAGTAACGATGTTATCGACAATTTTTTCAAGTACGACACTCTGTATGTCCTATTTTTTTATTCGACACTTCCAGGCATTGCCAAAAACCGTATGTTCAATAGTTCAGAGTTTATAAAATGCAATAATTTTATAATTATAGTATTATTGACGAACTTTAATAAATTGAAAAAACAAAATAATAAAAAATTACACCAAATATCCACAAAATAAATTGCAGTAAGTCCTTCTTAAACCTGACAGTGTCCCAGACGAGCAATGAATTCTGGCTGAGCTTTAATAATCGTTTTCTGTGAAATGTTATTTATTTTGTGTCTTATTCTATTTCTTATATGCTTTACGTTGTCTGGTTTGCTTTTATACAGTAAATTTGTTAGATAACTTCAAAAAAAGAAATCTAATGGCGTGAGGTCTGGTGATTTTGTTGCCCTCTAAATGGGTTCTCCAAACTACTTATTTAGGAAAACTTGGTCAAGATATAATCGAACCTTGGCTATGTAATTAGGTGGTGCTACAAAGTTATATCAATTTTTAAGAAAATACGTGCACTAGGATATAAATTCATAAAAGTTGGAACCAAAATGTTTATTAGAAATTGCAGGCAAGTTGGCCTGCTTACAATACCATCAAAAAAATAGGGTCCAATGATTGTATTTCGTTTAATTCCTGTCGAAATATTCATTTTTTTGTGGATATTCAATTTGATGTTGTCTCATCCATTTAGGATTTTCTTTTGCCCAATATCTACAGTTCTGTTTGTTTACTTAATTAACTATTTAATATACTTTAATTTAAGAAAAAAAAGTATTGTTTTTTGTGAAAGGTATGTTATTATTATAGTTACAATGTTACCCTAAATTTCATTATGCGATCGAGTCGCCATATGTTAATTCTTGTACAAGATGTCTTAAAGGGACACCATTTTTCATGTTTTAAAATTTCATGAGTAGACGTTAAAGGATCGGGACTAATTTGCCGATCGCTTTTGTATGAATTTTTTTCCTTAGCTAATAAATATTTAATTGAGTATCGTGATGGACGGCATGGCCTGATTTAGATAAATCCTCTGCGTTACTAAAAGCACTAAACTTTTTCTCAATTTTGCTCACTATTGATTGACTCATAAGTCGTTCTAGATGTTTATTATTAAACATACTACATACGACTTGTTTGATTCGCGTTTTATTAACACTCTTCAATCCTTCTTTGTTTTATAGACAACCGCATTTTTGAAATGTTTAGAAACAAATTAAGAAAAATTAAACTCAATGTAATTGTCATTAGCGCGTCTTAAAAAGTAGTCTATTAAATTAATATAAAAATTTTTACATTTGTCAAATTTTATAATACTTCCGAAAGGTACTGATTTTAAAATTATTATATCTTCTAAATTATTAATTACTGAACATAAGTATGATATATTTGTGGTATAACCGGGGAAAGTACAATTTTAGGAAAAATAAATATACAGGATGTGGCATTTAAAAAATTGTCGATGGTATCATTACTCACAGATGGTTTAACTTGCATATTTAAATATAACATAAAAATACAGTAAATTGAAATAAAAAATCAAGCAACTTATAGACCATATACAGGGTGCGCCAGAGAAACTTGCTTATTTGAAAAAACTGCCGATCGGTGAGTTGGGCGGGTAGAGGAGTGGTAAAGGGCGCATCTTGAGGGAGAAGTCCCCAAGTTTGTTTCCCCCTCTAGTCAGTTGCCATCATGCTCTGGTTTAGAGAGCAGCGGGCGTTCGCCTTCGAGAGCTACTTTTCTAACAGTCGCTCACTTGTTGCTACGCAACGTGCCTTCCGCGCTCGCTTTGAAATTCCTCCTCACAGACCTGTTCCCGGCCTTAATTTGATTCTGTCGTGGGTTCACTCATTTCAGGAGTGTGAAAGTGTCGCTGAACCCAGAAAAAGACATCAACGGACCACCAGAACTCCGGAAAATGTCGAAAGAGTGAGGCAGTCAATTCTGCGTTCTTCCCGGCGTTCGGCTCGCAAACATGCAGCTGCTCTGGGAATTTCTGACACCATTGTTCGTCGAATTCTCCATGAAGACCTTCGATTTCATCCATATAAATTGGTTGTTGTGCAAGAATAAACTGAACGCGATTTTGTTGCCCGTCAAAATGCATGTGAAGTGCTGCTTGACAACCTGCCTCAAGACGCGGTCGTTTTTTCAGTGACGAGACTCACTTTCACATTTATTTATGGGGTTATTTGAAATCCCTGGTTTATGTCGATCGACCACGGACCATTGCTCACCTTAAGAACATTCGCGACGCCATTGCCAACATACCGATTGATATGCTGCGAAGAGTGGAGACGAACTTCAGAAATCAATGTATGCACAATGGGGGTCGCCATTTAACCGATGTCATTTTCAAGACTGTATGAAAAAAAAACTTGGGATATTGTTTTCTCAAATAAAAAAAGAATTAAAACAATAACTGAAGTACTTTTGTTTTTATTGACCTTTCAAATAAGTAAGTTTCTCTGGCACACCCTGTATACCCGTTAGTTTAATATCGACTGACGTGTTTCAGTATATCAGTGACAAGTGTCAAAATATGGAAATATTGAAAATTTGGTGGGCCTGGTATTATATAAATTAAGTTTCTATAATGTGTTCTAGATATTTCCTTTGCAACAGTTGACCAGCGATGGCAATTTTTGCCATTAACTTTGCTCTATATTTTGGTTGTTGGTTTTTGTAGTACTGTCTACATTGACAATGTCTTCTTTTGTAACTTCGGTAAATGTACCGAGTGTTTTTCAGTGGGATATACAAATATCTTCTATATACAATTTAGAAAACACCTCTGTAATTACTTAGGTCATATTCGATCATTTTTGTGATTTGATTTGTTAAATTGTAGCCATGTTTTTTTCTTTTAGGGATTGAATTCATCGTCATAACTATCATCGTCTTCATTTGAGAAAACATATTCTGATTCCGATGCTTTAAAATCCAACTTATCTGCCACTTTCGTTACTGACGGTATCTGTGCAATCTGCTGCAGATAGTTTATCTATTTCTGCTGTCATTTTATCATTATTTTTTCGTCATACTAAATTCTGTTCTGAAAACTCTGATTTCAAATACGCCTAAATTAATTTCACACGGATATATTTACTCTTCTGTTTCAACAAGAAAACTATTCAAACGCTCAACTTAAATTTACACTCTGGTGAAATAAAATAAAAACATTTTAATCACTGTTGTAAAATTTACACAACAGTCCAAATAAATTTGAAATTTTAGCTATGTCAAAATTCTTATTGTTTTAATTTTTCTAACTTTCAGGATGTCACGAATTTGTATTTGAATGATGTTATCCATATTGGTGACAAAATAATTTATTTTAGGTTTAAGAGGTCCTACGTTGGAGTTGTATCTGTTGATACACAATTAGGTTTCAATCAGTAGCTCTCATCTATTAAGAAAAATAGCACTCACAGTAATCAGTAAGTTGCCCCAGAGCGACATGGTAAATAGAGAATGGAAACTCTTTTAAAATAAATATACACAATGTTAGAAAATTATAATCGCGTATTCAGTATAATATGTATGTATGTATATGTAAAAGTTATTTAAAAACATATCGATAATTTTCTATAACTTCTACTCAGTATATACAGATTTAGAAATCTAACATCAGTCAAAATTAATCTCATTCTTCACAAAATATACCGTATAAAAATATAAAAATAAAAAAGGAAATTGAACTTTATATTATATATTCGAGGAAATAACAGTGGAAGCAGGTAATTGATGGTAACGTGCCTCCACATAGAACAGTAAAGGCCTCTTTTCATTTTATGCAAGAAGGCGTGATTTAATTAAAGAAAAATCTCTTTTTTAAATTCTCTTTTATATTTCCGACACTTTTAAGTGTAAAATGTTATTCTGTTTATTCATTGGAATTTATAAAAAATGTGGTGTAAGTAGCAAAAAAATGGAATTCACAAGTGGTCTACCCATACATCAGAAAAACTTTCATTTTATTAAGGTATTATTTACGGTGTCTATAAGGAAAATTAATATTGAATTACTAATTGTTTTTCACGGTAATAATATTCGTAGTGTACGAAATGAAACTACGCAAATAACAATTCTTTATTATATTATATTTCCAGCAAGATGGATCTCGACCACGTTACTGTTTAAAATCAAGGAATTATTTGGATAATATTTTATTCCAGAATATTGGATAGGACGTAGGGCTCTATTGAATAGGCAGTTCGCTTCCCCGATTTAACTTCCCTAGATTTCTTTTTGTGGGGACATTTAGTGTGTTGTTTAGAAAACTATCAATAGCTGATTTACCTAATAGAATAACAGAGGAATGTCAAAATTTAACGCCACAAGTGTTTGAAAACGTTAAAAATGCTTTTAAAAATAGACGTTATTTAAATGTAAACGGTGAACATTTTGAGGATTAAATTCAACTAAAATATTATGATTAAATCTTGTTTCAAGTATTTCCATGATTTTTTGAAATTAAAAATGAGTTAAAACCATCCGATATCTTTAACTTTTAAAATTTCTCTTAAATTTCATTATATAAGTAACTAGTTTTTCACAAATATACCAAAAACACGATTCTATCCTTTGATTTCAATAATTAGAGATTTTTTTATTACTTTGTAGTTCATCTAGAAATTGAAAAGTTTTAACAAAGAAATTAATATGAAATTCTATGCTACATTTTTTATTTTCGATTCCAGATCTTTCAGAATTCTGCCTCTCAGATATTCTTCATTGTACTTTCAGGCCTTTTATAGACGAAAGTCTTTTGTCGGTCGCTTTACTAATTCTCAAACAATTTACATCAAAGTCTAAATTTTTATTAGTTTTATTTCTTTTCTATTTAAATATATGCCTCAACTGAGATTAAAAAAAATAAAAGCAAACTTAAATGATCCGTAAGCTAATTTTTCGACGGCCACTCTTGTAAAAAAACAGCTAATCAGAACGTACACATATTTATACTTTAAATTTGCTGTAAATACAAGATCTTGCCGTACATAAATACAGGAAATACGTTTTTATACAGGGTATTGGCAAATTCAAGTAAAAAATTTAGGAGTACTTCTCTTTGAAAATTTTGACTGGGATTACTTAATAAAAATTCTTTATGGATTTTTTTCATTAGCGCTGCTATGTTATAAGGGAATTAATCACTCAGTAAGTCAGCATAATATTGGTAATTTATTATTTTCTCCTTTCTAGGGACGTAAAGTGAAACTAAACCGCGCTTCATTATAAAGCAGCATAAAAATATTTTTTGCAGTTGAGTAGTAAGAAACACTCTTCTGAAATATTTATACAAATGACTTTTTGCTTTAATGTTAGTAAACGCGGCAAGAGAGCTTTCTGATGTCTAACTCTTTTTTTTGTTAATACAGATCTGTTCTCCAGAATTCTCTGTTACAGCAGGTCTAGCAAGTAAGGATAATATTGTTTTTCTACGATCACTGTGGAAAATTTTCCGAGGAGTGACGTCAAATGTCAGCTTTGTCGCTCTAGCTCTAGGGCAACAAAATTGGAAAAACGCTCGCCTAATTTTAATTGCGTATACAACTGTTCAACGTACGTAAACAATAGTGTATGTATATATATATATATATATATATCATCAATTTGATGGGACTTTTAAAATACGTATTTTATCACAATCTGGGACACAGTCGTATAATATGAATTTGCCTTGTTTGTGTCGAAATTAAACATATCTACATGCAAATGAATGTTATTTAGTAAACTCACCTAATTTTTTTGTTTTCATAATATAAGAATATATTAAACATCACACCATCAATAATCTTATACCTTAATTAATAAAAAAAATTAATAAAATAATTTTTTATGCGATGGATATAAAATGGCGACGAGATAATATCTATCTAGATTATTATCATCTAATCAATCCAGGTTTCTTAATTAATATAATTCGATATCTGACGGTAGATGACACTATCTTTAAAGCACTAAAATCAAATAGTATGCTGGTTTCAAATTTATAATGTCATTTCATTTATTAATTCTTTATTTGAAAGTTTATTTCATAAAGATATTTTTATGCAACTCACATAAATTGACAAAATTTTATAGCGCCACAGGTTTAACTACGATGGCCCAACATGGAAGCAATTGATTATTCATAATTTACTGAAATGTCTCCGTTTCTTAAAGTAATGTGATCGTAGAAAAAATCTTGTGTGCATTTCGAGCGTAAAGTAGTTTGCCACAAGCGACAAAGTAGCACTTTCCACTCTTGATTTACAAATAACTATTATCTATTATTTTTTTTTTCGAAATAATCAATAAAAATTATGATTTTGCAATAGAAATGCCATAAACTTTGTGGCCCAAAAAACCATTTTCGTCTTTTTTCACTGTCCACAGTCTTGACTGCTGTTTGGTCTGTGGCAAATAATGATAAAACCAAGTCTCGTTTATATTTAAAAATATGCGCAAGTTTTTTAGATTTCCCTTAAGTATTAACAAACACTCATCTGAAACATTCGAATGAATGAGTTTATTCTGCGATTTCAGCAATTGTAGTTTCTATCTTCCGGTGAGATTTTTATTTTTAAAATTTCAGATAATATAAGATATACTCTTTTTTGAAATCTCCACAGTCCCAACTTCAAGTTGTGGTCACTCAAAACAATGTTATGTCCTTTTCGGATTCTGGCCTTCGAATTTCTCCATATTTCAAAAACTAAGAATTTGATTAGTGTAGCTGGGCTGTCAAATAAAAATGACTGAATACAAACTTACAATATTTTACAGAAAATCTAATGAAAATAAAACAGGCAGAAAATTAGTCATCCTATTCTCGTATATCATTATTTTGGAAATAAATTCTATGAAATATTTCCAAATGAATTCCGTGCAAATCACTAGATGAAAATTTGTTCCAAAAATTTGTTAAAAACAAAAACATTTTTGCGTCTTTCTAAGAAGATCACACTGATGTAACTTGTAATTATATAAATAAAAACCATAAATTAAACAATATTTACCTATTGATATTAAAAATAGATAATATTACATTTTTTACAGAGCACATTGACTAAATTTAAAATGTTAATAATAATATACTCGTAATTATATTCTCCATAATTTAATAATATAAATAAGTAATTTAGTTTTTTGTACTATTTTCAATTATGCAAATAAATTCTAAAAATTTTGTTATACAGAGTGTTGTTTTTTGGACACACAAATTTATTACAAATTTTGTTAATTCAGATAAAGATTTTTATTCTGTCTATTACTCTAATTGTTTGACCGATGAATGAAAAATGTATGAATAATGTTTCAATTTACTAATAAAACACCCCATATAATATACATATAATTCAGCTCCCATTTATTTTGCGAATTCTGTTTGTTTAGGACAATGAAGTTTACTTACTTTCTGAAGTAGTGTCATGGTCGATGAATGATACGTCTGGTGTGCTAAGATTTTGAAAATATTTTAGTTCTTCGTGTAACATAAACGATGTGTGTGCTGCATTCATTGTGTAGTAAAACTGAAACAAAAATATATGTTATTATATATTTTAATATACAAAAAATATAGAATTTTTACTACAAAAACCGATACGCTTTTTTTTACCCTACGGTACTGCACCCCAATACGAATTTTTCTGAAATAAACTAACAAACTGAATCTAGCTGAAACCTTCACGAGCGCTCACGAGCATTTCTGCTCGTACACAAATTACAATGACGAAAAATATAAACGTGATTATACATTTATAACAATTTCAGTAATACTGACTTTTATAAACTTTATGGACAAAATATTATAAATTTACTATTGACTAAACCATACTCTACTTTAAATAACTCTAAAAATATGTGCGCCTATGAAACCTCTTTCAAAGAGATATTAGACGGTTCGCCGAACTAATTACGATTTTGCCGCTGCCACATCAAAACTTTTATTGTCAATAATTTATTTAGATTAGAATGTCGATGCTGCATTTTGTTTGGTACTATTCATTTTATATTCTGAATGCTTGATTAGATATTAAAAATGTATTGTTCGAACAACAAACCTAGGGTAAATAACTAGTTTGCAAAAGTTTAAACTATGGCAATGAAACATAACATTACATTTTTCTACTATTCGTCTCTCGATTTTTACTACTTTTATGTCGATTAAACAACACTGTGCGATTGTGACGGAGAAAATTTAACACCATACTCCATTATGTACATCAGTTTTTATAGTAAATTATCTATATTGGGGAAAGTAGAATTCGTTACAGGCCACTGTCATCAATCTTCAAAGTAGTAAAATGAAATATCCGTAAATAGGATTCTTGTCCTTTTCATTACAAAATAGTAAAGTAAATATAAACAAATTGACACAACGAAAACTGGAAAACAACTCCTGCATAATAGCACAACTATGATTTATTTTGCTGCTTTGAAAGGTTCACTTTTTTTCACCAGAGGTCGTATTCGAATTATAGTCCGGCCAATTACTAATAAATATAATATAAATATAATACAAAATTTTGACATTCGGTATAAACTAGTCCTCCCTTATTCGTGTTTAACATGAGACAATCAAATTGAGGCACATCACTTGTAGTTAAAGTCAAGTACATCCAAAGTTCCGAAATTAACTTGATACTGATAGAAACGCCTTGAAAGGTCCTTTTGCGAATTCAAGGCAATGATCGTCTACTCCTTGTTAAATGATATCGTCATTAAATCGAGGACCATACAGTTTGATGAAAGTCTTAATTAAATCGAGGAAGGGCATTGAATTGTTAATGCTTTAGCGTCTCTCGTCCTGACCTGAAGACTACTGGGGAGAATTTATATTCTACTGCTAAAATTTATTTACCTTGAGTGAAAATATATTTGAGGGACCCATCGAACCCAAGGATTTAATAGCTTGTTTTATTCTCTGTTCTCGTACAAAAGGTATTTTATACAGAAAAGATAAATGTGTGGTCGGGAAGTAAAAGATTACTATTATATAGGGCAATTTTATAAAGCAGTTCTTTTATATCAGAAATTAAGATAGAAATATTGGATTTAGGAAGTACCACTTTAAATAATTCTTTAATATTAACAATTTATTTCTATTTTAAATGTTTTAAATAAGCGAATGCAACATAAACGTACACAAAAATAATTACTTCAGTTGGTTGAATAAATCTTTCTTAACGCAGTGATCTATGGCATGTAATAGATCAAATAGTTCTTCAATACAGGTTTCTGTTGTACGGGCTTTGGAATTTACTCTATCGCTGCAAGTTTGATATTTTTCTGCTAATTTTTTACAGTGTTCAGTTTCTCTACATTTTTCTCTTAGAAGTTCTAGCGGGTCTTGTAATTCAGTTTCCTCTTCTTCTTCAGCTTTGACTGAAAGCAGTTTGGAAAACTTACAGAATCGTTCGAATAACATATTCTTAAACAAATATACAACTTTTTTGACTTATTGATGTTATTTCTTCGTAAAATCTATATTCACGCGTTTCTATGGTAACAGGTAAAACAGCCAAATTATTTTTTATTTTTAAATGAAACAAAAAGGATTTGAAATTCTTTCCAAATGTCTTTTGTTCATATATAACAATATATAACAATCAAATTAATAAACTGGCGATGATATCATTTTTATTTATTTTTATAATAAACACAATAATACAAATTTTTTGAGAAAATGCGATTTATACTAAACAGACAGGGGAAAATGAATTTAAAAAGTTGATAACTCTTCACGACATTGCCAAATGATCGTTGTCAAAATATTTGTCATTCGACGACATTCGTGTGGTTAAATGTTTTAGTTATATTTGATGGTTTAGTCTTCAGTTTTCTTTAAAATTTATAAAATATAATTTGCCTGTGGAAATGTTTTTATTGAAATTTGTTTTAAAGGCAAGAAAATTATCTACGTTGTTGTCTAAGGGAGTTAAATTTTACTTTAAAAGTTGTACATCTTACAATATGTTAAAATTAAAAGAGAAGACTTCTATCAGTTTGTTTTTCAGATAAGGCAGTTGAATGTTCCTGGCAAGATTTCCCAAAATTCCCAAATAAATAATAATTTTTTAAATATAAAGCGTTATGCAAGTTTCTATTCTGGATTTTATCTTGGGGCAAATATTATATTTTCTTCTAAAACACAGGATGGTGATTACCGTAGTGACAATTGAAAAACCTTTTTACATTGGTTTGAATATAAACTTTTTATGAATTAGGAAAAACTTACTAAAATAATTATTCATAATACCACAGCACGGTGTTCAATAACGTGCGAACAATAGCAGCCAAATAGATTGAAACCTATACGGAACTGGTTAATTCAACATTGTTTTAAACAACCAGAAGTATCTGAAGCTGACATGTTAGTTAAAAAATATAGACATAAAATACTTTGATTTTTCCGTTTTGGACATTACTAAAAATTAAACAAAATTTTATAATGCCCGACTTCAAAATTTTCCAGCGCTACCAAAATTTATTATTCATTTTCACTCTGCTTTGTGTGTAAAATAATAGAAAACTAATCAAGCGGAAGGCTTCTTAATATTAAATGATAATAAATACAATTTAATGATATTTTCTTGTCTAACCAATTTAATTGTTGTGTAGTTTATGTAAAATCAAATAACCTGATAGGATATTCACATATTGAACAGTATATTTTAAACAAGTGTTTACTCTATGTAAGGTTTATTGTAAACATTTGTCATATAAATTACTTAGAATATAAACCTAGAAAAACTGTAACACATTTTCAGCAATAGATTTCATTGAGCTGTAATTAAATTGAAATTGTAGACTGTTCCTGTCATTTAGGAGATTGATTGTGGAAAATTCAAGACTTAAGATTAGGGATAGTTTAGCTATTGATTTAAATTGATATTTAACGAGTTGACCCCAGAGTAATATACTATATGGACCATTGAATTAATTGTTTCAATCCTTACTTTGTGAAAATTATCCATAATAAATATGAAAAGATAATCCTACTTATCTGAATTTTCACCGTATTACAAAGTTTTTTTTTAATATCTATCTGAACGTTGGTTTCAACATTCTTAGAAAATGACACATTAGTGTTAAAACCAATGGTCAGATAGATAATATTATTTTTCCATAAAAAGGTTCCCTCTTATTTGAAAAGATAGACTAACATTTATGAAATTAAATAAACGCAGAATTTTTGGAACAATCTGATGCTCGTATTTTCAATGCATCTAAATTAGGCATAATTTGTGAAATATCTATTTTTTAGTTTTTGGTATTGAACTACGTCCTCTAGGGGTGGACACGTAAACATGAAAGTAATTTCCAGGTTTTTCTCAAAGCTACTTTTGTTATAAATTTTTTTCCCGAAGCTGTACTATACACGATTTCCAAGATATAGCTGAGAGACAATGGGACACCCAGTACAGAGCATTTATTCAAGCAGTTTATAATAAAAGCGTTAAACTCAAAAACAGCTAAATTCAATTTTGACCCAACCAGTAAAAACAGTTTACATAAAAAAAAACCACTTCAAATAGATTTTGTAACCTGCTTACACATTTTTAAATCCCTTTTGCATAAATAAAAAATTATGAATGTTTTAATTAAAACTTTCCACAATGAAATATAGATGTCGATAACATTATAATGAAGCCTAATATGGAACATTGAATTGGATACTTAAATTTACTTATTATATAAATTATTCTAATTAATTAAAGAACCAGAGTTTAAAAAAACATTTGTTAAAAGAGCTTTTAAGAAAATTTGTTATAACGAGCTTTATAATATCGATTTTCCTTAATAATCTTAAGATGAAAATACATCAGGAAATAAGAAGTTCGGGTTTATAAAAGATATTTGTATATGCTGTTGATCAAGGTAAAAACTTCTTAATTTTTTATGGAAAGTCAATTTCAATCCAATATCTTTAAACTTTAAAAATATTGATCTGTAGTATATAACATTTATTTAAATGGAGTTTTAGTTATTTTAGACAAAAGCATTTAACAAATAACTATTTGTAATAGTAGTGTAACCACATATTAATTATTAAATATGTAGAGTGTATTGTTCTAATCAAAAATAACGTCCTTAATGTACAGGTCCATCAACTTATAATCCGAAGTTTCATATCTCCGTTATCTTGAGAAATAGGAAAGAATGTGGTATAAATAAAAGTTATACATAGAGACAAACTTCACATTTTAAAATGATTTCGTAATATACAGGGTGTCTCATAATGGAATACCTCGTATATTTTTACATTTTTATAAATCTCTTGCTGAGCTTATTTCAACGATGTATCACACTTCCTGTCAATAACGTTTAATAAAGGATCTACATTCTATATAACTGCAAATATACTTTGTGTCCTTTTTAACACGGTGGTCACAAAAATTTCACTCACTTTGATAATTAGTCACAAATTTAATTTTTGTTCTGAAGAGGTATTAAATGGTTTTTTACATTCAAAACAATTTCTAGTTTGCTTTAGTTGTGAAAAATTAATCAACATTTTACAAACATTGTGTATGCGTTGTTTGGGTGGCTCAAAAATACTGACTGCCGGCAAATTTTCTTTGTTTTAATTGCGATGTGCTCGAGAAGGAAAACCAGTTCTGATAGGTTGAAAGTTATGCCAGAAAGGGCGAATCGTGATAGTTTTGTATGTGGGTATATGGAATTTTCTCGCACGTATACGATGTGGAACAAAATAATTGATTATTGGTTTTGCTTGTTTAAAATAGGTGAATTTTAATCTCTACCTTTAATTACTGGTAGGGTCTTTTAGGTTTCTTGTGATTTTAAAACGTTAGCGTTCTGTATTTTAAGTGGCAGAATATTCAATTTTGGATACACATTACGCTATTTGTTGTTATGAAGAAATTATATTTTAATCAACACCATTAGGTATTATAAAGAAGTCTTAAGAACTGTTATGATAAATTTCGCTGAAAATTTAAAAGCCTAACAGATACATCTAGATTCTGTAATCTAAAGTTAGCTGAACATAATTTGTTAAAGAGTAAGGCCAGTTAAATTAGGATTTCATTTAACACAGAACACACAAATGGTATACAGATGACACAAATTTGTAGGTTTACCTCATGCAACGAAAAACTTTTTCAGATAATATAGAGTCACTATTAAACTTCAACACTTAGACTTCGATTCATCAAGTTATATTAAAATTTGCTTATATATTTGTTAGAATTGTATCGTGACAATTTTAAGAAATCCGTATTGTTGCAATCAAGTAACTGGGGGAAAGGCGACAGAAATAACTTATTAATATTCCTTGTAAAGTATACATTTCTAAGGTAGAAGATTGTTGTTTCCTCTTTGGGTCAAAAATATTACAACTCTGTCTTTATATTTAAACTACCGTAGGTGTATGGTTCCTCTTATTTCCGAAACATTCTATATAATTATATATCATATGAAACTGTTTATCAACCTGTGCAAGAAGCAAAAATTCACTTTATTGTACTTTGTCAAATTGGATATGTTATGCAGGCATCAGTAATTTCATCTAGCAATTCAACTGCCCTTTGTGGTAACCTGATAACATATGTATGGAATATAATTAGTGTTTACCAATTTCAAATATCGTTTGTGTTCTTAGGCGACAAGTTGATATATAATTTTCAGCAACAGTGACCAGAAACGAGGGAAAGCATCTCAATCAGTGCCATATAACAAGCCGTCAATATAATACCCTCCTAATAAGCAGACAGTAGTGAGTTCATTAGTAGAGATGTAAACAGATGTAGATCAGGATTGACCCCTTGGGACGTGATTTGTCCTTCTGAAATTTCCCAACGCAACGGGACGAATTTGCTCTTGATTTATTTGTGTATGATTCTAAAAGTCGATGATATCCTGGGATCTGGTAGACCTGCTTACACAGGATGGTAGTTTACTAGATCCAATTATATTTTTTTGAGATCAAATTTCAAATACGAGTGTGAGTTCTGGTATTTTATATCTTATGTATATTTAAGTGTTTATACTGTTGATGGTATCATCTAAAATTTATTTCACACAGTTTTTTAGTAATCCAGATTACGAACGTTTTTTGATTGAAAATTAGAATTCAGGACTGTCTCAAAAAAATTTGCTGAAACTGTTTACCGTCAGAATATGAACAAATTTGTTTTTTTTAAATAGATTTTGTATACATTGTTTCGTTGGAACTGAACGTTGTTAATACTTGGGTGATTGAACAGTAGAGAGGAAAATTATAATTTTTTTAAATTCTTTTTGTAATTTAATATCAGTTTTGATGATGTAATGGAATAATCGTAGATAACAAATAGAGCTTCTCAGCATACATGACCTTTTTACTGAAAACATTGTATATTTCTTATTACTAAAGTATATATATACAATTAATTTCGTGCTTGTTGTTGAGACATTGAAGGATGATATATTCCAGACTTACTTGTTCTTCGTAAGAGCAATTTAGATTGTCTCTTAGTCCAGTTCTGTGAAGATATTCAGGATATAGTGAGTGACTAATTCTCAATCTGCATATTATTCGGATAAACTATTTTGAATAGTAGTTTTTGAACCATACCTGTTTTGGGATATTTGGTTGCAATATTTTATAGTTTCCACCAGTAGGACCTTCTCTACTTCAAATTGTGATTGCCTCTCATCTATAATTTTAGTTTTACTTGGATACGGATACTGGTATTTTGAAGTTTTTTATGTTGTCTCCATCGTTTATAGTTTTATGTTATGAGTTATTCGGATTTTTCGTATGATTTCATTTCATCAAATAATGTTGATAATGTTCGAAACCAACACTTAACAATTAATGTTGTAAAAAAAATAACAAATTTTATTGGCCAAGTTGAAAATTGACTTTCAAACAAAAGAGTCGGCTATTCGAGCACGCATTTATTATCTTCTCATCCACGGCATAAAACACATAATAACAATTTGAAAGATGTTTAACAAAACATCATCTAAAACAAATAAAATGTTATATATTTTTATTATATAAATCAACTATTACTAAAATAGCCACAGCTAAAACCATTCGAATTGTAAGTAGCATAAGAAGTTAAAGTGATCTAATAGTACTTTAAAGTGACCAGTTTAGTGCAATGTGTCCTCTTGATGACATTTTTGAAAAGTACTTGTAAACATAGAAACTGAATCTTTATATTTTCCTGGAACTTTAATATGTGTTCTAATATAAAAAATAACTTCAAATTGTTACATTCTTTTTATGGTAAATCCTAGGTTTGAATTTCCTTTATTAAATAATAACCAACCAGCAATCTGAACCAATCTATTTTTACAAGAAAAATCTGGAAAACCTTAATATTTCTCTAGTCATATCAAGTTAAAAGCAGGAACTTGGAGCTTACAGACATAAATTCCTTTATTAGAAACACCAAGTGTAAAGTATGAATTATATTATCGAGAAAATGAAGCGAAATCTACTTAAAACACCACTTGTGCAACAGGGTGTGTCACTGTCTAGCTTTACATGCTGTAACTAGAACCACTAGTGAAATGATTACTATCTGGAACTTGTATTCAGATGAATGCTTTTTAAATTATTTTTTAGTTGCTAAAATTTAGTTTATAAGATTTCCGAAATTATCACTTTTTCAAGCAATCTTTAGTTATAATATTGTTTGATTAAGGATAACTTTTAACTATTTGATATTTAAACTGATATTTATTATATTGAAACAAAAATATTTTACTTTAAATAAAAAGCAGTAATTTTTGAATATGAATATTAGCTCAACGGCAATTTATGTTCGCTAAACCATAAAAAATGCTCCCCTTTTCAAGTGAAATCCACACATATGTCAGCCATATGCGCACCAAATTGAGTGTTATGAACGTGTATGGTTCGACCGACAAAAGCTGTAAATCTGCAAAATTGCTGAAAAAGTAAAGTAAGGATTTTTTTACTGACTGAGCTTTTCACTGCATTAACAATGTTTTCATGAACAAACAAAATAAAGCCCACATCAGTTTTATATAGACATAGACAATTATCCTATTAAATTAGGAAAATTCTAGTAGAATAATTATTATATTTTATCTACAACTTCCTGGATAAAAATCTATTATAAAACTTATTTGAGTTAGGTATCTACTGAATGCTATTATCTAACTGAGTTGGATAATAAATCCATTATATAACTCAGTTGATTAATGAAATCAGAACCAAAATTTAAATATTTATTATTAATATTTACAAACAATCGTTTATGAATAAACAGAGTGGACCAAAAGTCTGTAAACGGTCAATTATCTCGTAAATTGCTTGTACGAATTCTACAAAATTTGGGATAAGCCTATTTTGGGATACGGAGATTTCAGATTTGATATTTGCGGTGTTGCTAGATTTGCGGTTTCTGTAATATTATTAGTCACTTTGGTTTTTTAAATACATTACACTATATATTCAGTCATTTTTAGAATCTTCTCTTCAACTAGTTCAACCATATATAACATTTATGATTTTAAGTAGTCTAGAAGATTTTAAATAAATAAAACAGAAGTCTGGCAACGCCTAATTTATCTCAATAAATTTTTTAATACAAACTATTTTCAACTACATTAAAACGTAACAATTGAAAAATTACAACATTTTAAAAATAATGATTACTTAATGAAGTGTTCAAAATGTGCTCCATTTGTGAGTTGACAGTACCCAAAATCGACGGTAGAATGCACAGTTTTATTTATTTAAGATCTTCTAGCCAACATAAAATCATAATTGTTATAGATGGTTGAACTCGTATTGAAGAGAAGATTCCAAAAAAGACTTAATATATAGGGTGACATATTTAAAAAACCAAAGTGACTAATAATATCAGAGAAACGGCAAATCTAGCAACATTGCAAGCGTTAAATCTGAAATTTCCGTATCCCAAAATAGGCTTATCCCAAATTTTGTAGAATTCGGAGTAGCAATTTACGAGATAATTCGCCGTTTCCAGACTTTTCGTCCACTGAGTATAACAACATTTTTAAATTTAAACAAGTTTACTCCAGACCAAGACTCTTCCATTAAAGATCCAATAATTTCCAAATTACTATTGTGCTCATTATTTGATAGGTCCATTTGCAAATTCTTGTCTTTTAGAATACTTGTAGCTATTTGTCTTTTATTTTCTATAAATGTTTCAATGAATATCTCCGTATTACTATTCCAGTCATTACTGTTCCAGTTGTCGTGTATTTTCCCTATTAATAGATCTCTCCTTCCAAAAAGCTTTTATGATCCGTATTAGAGAGGCGGAATACTATGTATTTTTGTATTATTTCTACTAAATCAATTCATTCAATGCCTCCACAAGTTATAACAAATTCACGGGGCACCTTAATGTTTTGGTCTGGAATTATAACGAAGAACATTTGTTATTTATCCTCTATGTCTTTCACTTGCATGTTAGTCAGTTCCTGCTTCCTGCAGCCTTCACAATGTCCGAAAATCAGGCCTACCTTATTAAAATTATTATTGATACATATAAATTAATAATTTTTATATCAGTCTCTATACAACCTCTTGTTAGTACGATTTTTAACTTTTTGATAAATTCTCGAAATAAACTAGTAATACCTTCTAATTTAAATTATTTTGGTCTTTTCTTTCTCTCACATCATTTGCAAAACGTTCATAAGCCCGTTTGTATTTTATTCATGATTTTTCTTACACAATATTAAAACCTGGTGCAAGAATTTCAGAAATAGACTCACTCATATTAATACATTTTCTAAAAACTAAGAGAAATTAAAATTTTTGACGTTGTTTGTAACGATTTGTTAGGTTTGGTTAGCTGCTTAAATTTAAAATTAGTAAATTCGGCTATTGCCAAATAAATGAAATATTTATCAATAGTTATTGTTATTAAAAATTCCTGGCAGTCGTAAATAAAGTGTTATATTTTACTTCGAATGATAAGGACTATTGACATACTCATATTAATAATACCCTTATCTCAATAATAAAATAAATGACTATAAGAACAACTTGCTTATGTATACAGGGTGAGTCACCGTAGCCGTGATGGTTCAAAACTCCAGAACGGTGCATTTGATGAAAATTCAATGAAAACGGCTCACATGTCCCTATCCTAACTTTTCAAGTTCTATGCTATGACATTAAAAATATTTAATACAGAGTGGTGAAAAATTTGAAATCCCATCTGAAAAAACAAAACTTTGATACATATCTTTTTTTGGAACAACCTGTATAAGCAGAACTAATTTTAAGTTATGGATACACAAAAAAGTACTCTAACAAAATGTTCATCAAATGTACCATTCTAGAGTTATAGACCTTCGCATCTATGGTGCCTCACTCTGGGGTATGCCTAAAAAAACGAACAAAAGCTGAAAATCGTAGGTTTAAATTATTAAAAAAATTCACTGATCAGGGTTTCAGTGTCGTCACATTCAAAAATATGAGTGGATCTTTTCTGGATGTTTAGGTAGTTCCTGATATAAATGATGAAATTTACCATGTATATCTCCTTTTATTGATGATGTGAACAATAAAACTTCTAGTCTTAACATTATCTTTTAAAAGTACCAAGTTTTCAACGAAGAATTTTTAGTTAGTAATAAGAACTCCATATTATTGAAACAATGTTCGATTATTAAACGCGTCTGTATGTGTTACCAACTATTTTATCAACGTAAAGATGGTTCCAAACTCTCGCGAAGTAACATACAGTTAAACGAGGCAGGAGAGTGCGAGCTGTTCGTCGCTCCACCTCGTACTACTTTAAATCATATCGGCTAACTTCGCTTCAGAAGATGTCTCTTATGTCTGAGTCAAAGGCGACAAGGCAGCAGTAATGGAAAGCAGAAAAGGTATCACGACCACTCTCCCGTGTTTTCTCGATTATAAGAATTATACGTACAAATAGTCGCAGCGACAGCTACTACCAGTTCTGTGTCAGTCGTGGTAATGAGGTACTCGAGAAGTAGACGAGAATGTGGGTGTAAGATCTTAGCACTATGTGTTCAGCATTGGAGATAAGGAATGTATAAGATTAAAGGGAGCTAATATTGAAATAGCATACAAAATTATTTAATAAAACCATATCAATCAAGAATATGATTTTTTAATATTTAGTATGTCCAAAAATATATTGTTGTGCTTAAGTATACATTGGATAAAAAATAGTATTATTTTATAAAACTTAATCCATCGCTGGCAAACTAAATAAGCCAAATAAGTTTGAAATGGTATATTTTAAGCTGACTCAGTACCCTTGATATTAAAAAATGAATAAATACAGTGTTAATTATTTAAGTATAAATATTTATGGTCTGTATATCCCTAACGGAAGGACGCCTTCTATCTGGAACCGTGAGATTGCCAACATTTTGTGAATCAACTCTGCATATAAATTCGAAATATGAGACGTGAAAACTGATTTACAATTTATATTCTATTAATCTTAGTCATATGTACAGTGTGATTCACAACTATTGGGACATAGGCTAAGGGCAGGTTATTTGTACTAAATATGGCGATAGGACCAAATATACCTTAATAAAATATTGCTGTGGAATAAGATATAGGGCGTTTTTTTCTGATAATAACACAGTATATTTATCAATTATTATCGAAATCAGCACAGAGACATAGCTTTGGACAAGGAATATTCGTCTCGTGAAATAATTTCATGGGCATAAACTAAGGACTTTATATGTCCCCAAACATAAAAAGCAAGGGGGTTATAGTTAGCATTTCTTGGTGGCCTTTCAAAATCACTTCCTCTGCTAATCCATCGTTGAGAAAATATACCACTAAGCAGATTTCTAACAATTAAAGGCAAATGAGGTGGTGCTCCGTCCTGCATAAACCACAATTTCCTTCTTACATCTAGTGACATATCATCCAAAATATCACTAAAAGTATTTAGTAAAAAGAATAAATAATAATCTCCATTTAAATTTGGAAGAAGAACATATGGCCCTAGTAGTTGATCGCCTATAATGCCACACCAAATATTCAATTTAAACTCATGCTAAAAATGTATTTCTATAACAGCATGCGGGTTTGCTTCTTCCCAGTAATGACTGTTTCGCCAATTAAAAACTCCTCGTCTGGTAAAAGTCGCTTTACCGGTGAACATAATATTCTTAATAAAATGTCGGTCATCATTATGTTTGTTGAGAATACGTTGGCAAAACTGTAACCGTCGTGGGAGATCTCTTGGAAGCATAATTTGAACAGGAGTGAAGTGATAATGATGGACCTTTTCTTTTTTTAGAATTCTAATAATAGACGACTGACTTACTTCTGTTGTTTCTGCCAGTTGACGTCAACTTACTTCAGGATTTTCATCTGCTCGAACCAAAATTTCATTTTCTTCATTAGGTGTGATTTGTTTCGAACGACCACCCAGGTTTTTACTATGAAATGACCTGGTTTCACAAAAAAGACGAAATAGATTTGCAAAAGTTTTGTGATATGGTTGCCTACTATCTGGATATAACAATTCTAACCTTCTGGCTGCAATGCGACCGCCAAAATTTTCTTGGGTGGGTATACAAATGCCTTATCTAGCATTTCTTCATTCCTAAAATGATTGCGACGAAGCATTTCAATGGAAAAAGCTTTAAAAAATGCAACAATAGACTATAATCTCTCAGCAAAAATAATTCACTGACAAGAAATGACATTTACCAGAAACAATTATCTGACAATCCAAAGCACAATTTTCATACATGAAATAATATTTGAAATCCTCTTCTATGACTCTGAACTATTCAATTGCGTTTTTCTTGAAACCGAGTAAAATCATCGTGTTTAAACAAAAAAAAAGACTACCAATATTACGTAGAAATCATGTTTAAATAATATTTTCTAATCAAAATCGCTAAATAGTTTCGTCAAAGAAAGCTGGCACTTAATTTCAACATCAGGAATTATTTACGTGGCGCCCCCTGTAACAAAATGTGAAATAATACAAAAAAGTTATATTTCTTCTCCAAAGCTATGTCTCTGTGCCGATTTCGATTACAATTGATAAGTATACTGTGTCATTATCAGAAAAATCGAAAAAAAATTTCAACTATAACGCCCTATATCTTATTTCACAGCAATATTTTATTACGGTATATTTGGTCCTATCGCCATATTTTGGTCCAAATAACCTGCCCTTAGCCTATGTCCCAATAGTAATGAATCACCCTATAAGTGTATATAGTTGAAATGGGGTAACTTAGAAGAATTCATAAATCTTAATTATGAAATACATGAACAGCTTGGAACGCAAATTTGGAACATTCAGTATACTAGCCTGTGAAACCAAATGTTTTAAAGGCATTTTGAAATGTATCATGTTTTTAAAAGGTATTTTATTTTTCTTAAAATTTATCCGGTCACGAATATATGCCGAATTCTGTAGGTATATGAACATTTATAAAATTACATTCCTTTTATTTTATTACGAGATATATATTTTTTCCGGTGGAATAAAACCGATTTTTTTTTACTAAATTCAAACGGAACAGAAAACGAGTTAATACTCAACCAATTTTTAAAACTCAAATATCTACAAAAGAGATTTAAGAGAAAGATATATTGCATTCAATAAAAATTTCCAGCTTCTTCAGATTTCAAGGAATTAGGTTCAAAATCGCAATATATTACTTCCAAGATTTATGTTTCACCGGAATCGCAAAGGTTTTCGTAGTGAAATTGACAATAAATGTATGCTGTTATAGCAAGTGTAAGAAAGATGGTAGCTAGATATACACAACACCGATCTTATTTTTGTTGATTTAACTTAGTATATTTATTTTTATATTTTTACCTTCCACTAGGTGCGTTGTTTTTGTAACATATTCGGGATGTATGGAACGAAAATGTACATTTATAAAATTAATAGCATAAATTGGAGCATTGTAGTGTTTGATTATGTTTCACCCTAATATAATTAAGAAGGTTAATATTTTAACATGGACGGTAACAACTCGAAAGCTAATTACTATTATTTACTTGAAGCACTTATAACAAACATATGATTCTGGCGTGCAATTCCATATATATTTGTAATTCACATCTTTATCAATAAAAAACAAAATGGTAAATTCTTTTTTTCTCGATAGCATGGTGAATATCTTTCTTTTTTCTACAATTTTCAGGAACAGTTTCAACTTCTGACAATATCTCCGGAGTAGGTATCGTATTTCTTGAATATACTTTTGATTTCTATTTTTTATTTGTCCACTTCTTTTCAACTGTTATACCTGTAACTATTATATATATCTGCTACATGAGTAAATAATGTTCACTCTTTATGGGGACAGTCAATAAATTATAAGAAATAGGGAAAACAGAATTTAAGGCAGGTAGTTAGGGTTTATTATCAAATTATAGGCAAGTACTTCCTTATAGTGTTTCGATAATTCGAAAGAAAGGCGTAACTAACATTTATTGTTTACAGATAATCACATTACGATATTATACTTATACGGATTTTAACCATTATTATAAAATAGATAATAAAATAACGTAAATTTTCTACATGTTATGAAACGAAACAAACTGAAATTTCTGAATATTGTGCAAAATAATACATTTTTGAAAGCATATTATTTGGTTTTACTGATTGTATGCCCTTATACTTAAAGAATTTTGACATAGATATATTTTTTTGCAATCACCTTCTATGGTACTTTCGCACATTACTGTTTAACTTGTAAGTAAGACATAGTAACTATCCTTAGTATAGTTCACAATCACAGGCACGAAGTATCCTAACTACCTACTCAATGTTTTTAAAACTGATTTTACTATTTCTTCAGTAAATTGACAGCTTTAATAGACGTAGTGTTAGTATACCGTAGCTCATAATAAAATCTAGGAACTCTACGTGCTTTTTAGCACACAATGTGCTTTTAGGACTGACTTTAGGACTATTTTTTTATTGTGTGTCGAGCAAGTACCCCATTTCAACCAGCCACACAAATGTTACTATATTTTTTAAATTATAAATTGGAAAATTCTCATACATGCCAGGGTCCGAAACCGAATATCGGTTTTCCGCTCTCTCGATTACCGGCAGTGACTTAGGGTTATTATGCCTTAGAAATATAATTTGCAGGTGTGAACTTTAGGAAAAGTATACATTTATAAAAAAGGAGACGGCAATAGTTTGTCTTATTTTTAGTTGAAACCTGAAAGTTTTTGTTTGGAGCCTTGCGCCGTCCTCAGTCCTTTTAATAAATTAGAAACACAAATAAATTTTATGGAATGATAGAAGTTTGCTGTTTATAACTTATTTGAGTTTTCAACAATTATAAAATTTAATAATTTCTGGTTTTCTCGCGATTTTATAAGATATTTCATTGCAACCAATGTTTCTACTTAAAATAAACATAACAGTTCTACCACTTTTTGATATATATAAAATTAATGTGTTTCTGTTAGTAACTCCAAAAATGGATATGGATATAAATGGATTTTCTTTTGACGACTTAAACTGGGGTAGAATACATCTTTCATTTTTTTAACTATCTCCACATTATCTCTTTTTGTTAATAATTGTTTTACTATACAAAGCTTATAAATCAATTATTTACCGTTATGTTTTAATCATATTGAAAAATAGAATCAGGGAATATCATTACAATATCTTTTCATTTATTGGTTTACCTAAATGGTTTTTTCGGTTATTCGCCGCATTAAATTTCCATATTTAGCTTATAATATAATGTAGAATCCTATAGAGAAAGTATTTTGATACCATACTTGATTGGTTGGTTCGATGGGAGGTATTGACTAAAACCGCACTACAGCATACTACCCCAAACAAAATATTTGGTCTCAAGAACAGATATTATAGAAACCGGAACTTTATAAAAGTAAATGCTTCAAATTATTTTGTAACTTGAAAAGATTAATAACTTTATGGTGCTGAAAAACTGTAGCAGTTACCTATTTGCTAACTTAAATTGACTACAACGAGGGTCCATTACCTTGAAGACATTTTTAAATTCCAAAGCGTTTTAATATATATTCAAGTCTACCTAGGTTTCGGTCTGTGACGATACCAAATGGTATATTGACCTGACTCGAAAAAGATCTCAACCTAATTATTGCATTTGTATATTCCCTTGATATATTCAGATACTTATACCAATAATTTTTAGATATATGCTGTTGTATTTTGGTGAATTGTGTAGTATGAATTAAACAACAATCTTGCCACTCAAGTTTCCATAATATGATCTGGTCGCATTTCAATGATGCAACCATATCCATACCATGATCTTCTACTGTGTATGAGCTCTAGTTACAACTATATATTTAGTCAATTGGTCTACATGGACATTATGTTTTATTCAATATTTTTTTTCTCAAACAGATAAGGAATCCGAGGCAATTACAACTAATTCGTTACTGGTGTTTAATACAAACGTTAAAGCTTATAATATCGTTATAGCTTTTATAGTAAATATGCTAATATTTTTTGGTAATGTTAATTTATTCTCTACTTTCAATGTTAAAATATAAAACATATTGATGGGAGTTTATTTCGTATCTTTCAAGTGGGCACGTAAAACAGTGTTTTGAAAGATTTATTTCTAAAGGAAAAATTGATTATTCATTAAATCTAAAAGTAAATTAATAACTTCTGAATGCTAAGTAACCTCGTTCACTAGTAAATGTATTGCATAAAAACAACTATGTTTTATTTTGTGTGATGAAAATGAATTTCCACGTTCATTTAACACACTGCACGCCCTTGAATTTGTTGTGTATTAACTCTGTCAACTTTAAAAATTTATGTTCCCTTTAGACCAGACATGTGCAACATAAGGCCCGCGGGCCGGATCCGGCCCTCGGTGTGATTTTATCCGATTCTTGTAATAATTTTCAAATCTTACTAAACATGGTCCTTAGAAACTTAAAAATATTTAACTTGAATTCAATATAATTTTATATATATATTTTTTTTTGCCAATTATTTATTATTATAAAAAAAGTTTTTTTATTTAGGTAATTTGGAACGAAATTTATTTTGTGGAATATCAACTGACGGTGTTCCGTCTATGGTTGGGCCAAATGTAAGTGTTGTTAGTAGAATAAAATCGGAACTATATAATAACAACATAGATCAAGAAGATTTGAGTGTATTTCACTGTATCCTACATCAACAAAATTTGTGCTCAAAGTCGATAAAATTTACGCATGTCATAAACATAGTTGTTTCATGTATAAATTTCATTAAATCAAGAGCCTTAAATCACCTCCAGTTATAAGAATTTTCACTCTGATTACGAAGATCTCACATTTTATTGTGAAATATGATGGCTAAGCAAAGGAAAAATGTTGAAACGATTTTATGATTCGAAAAATGAAGTATCTTCTTTTATAGAAATGAAAGGAAAATCCATACAAGAATTAAAAAACACAAGTTGGCTCGGTGATCTAGCATTTCTTTTTGATATCACAACTCATATTAATAAATTAAATACTATGTTAAAAATAAGTTAAGGCTATGGGAAAATAAATTGAGAACAAGAAATACATTCCATGCAGATTACAAAAATGATGTTAGCTTCAAATGTAATAGGCGAAGCCTTAGGGAGTAAAAGAGTATGAATCATAACATATGGACAATAACCGAGAGAGAACATGAGAATATGTCCCTTCCCGTTCGAGCTAGAAGTACAATCACGACTGCTGGTACGTTACTATCGAGTTTACGGGAACGATGTTCCCACCTCGATATATCCCTTTTTTATGATATTTTATAATGCTTTCCATCAGTCGCATAGGTTCATGTAGAGCATTATATATTTATCCAAATCTGTTTGTAGAGTTTGTTGTCTACAGAAATTATATCAAATTCTATCTGTTTTATTTCAGTTGCTATTTTTTTATGTACCGTAATGGATGTATATTTCTATGGTTTTTATTGCTCTTTAATTTTTGTGCCATTGCTGTTTGGCTTCATTCATAGTTTTCGTTAGTTCACGATACTCTGTGTCGTTATTAACTTATATTTTGACTTACTTGTTGTTTATCAGTCTTGCAAGATAGTTTAAATTTTTGGATATTAGTGTATTCTTAATATCCTGGTCGATATTCAAATTAAACTGCCTAACGCAAAAAGTCCAATAGTAATTAATAGATTTTACGAAAACTTTGTTACTACATGTCAAATAATCATAAATTCGGCATTCAAATTCATATCTTTTACTAAATTTCTTGGAACTACTGAGGGCCAACAAACCAAAATTGAATATTATCATATTTACAAATCTGGATATAGAGGTATTAATGAAGTAAACAGAGCTCTAAACTCTAGATTTTATTGGCTAAAAATAACCGAGATTATAAAATATTTTATGAATAATTGCGGAACTTGTCAAATATACATAAGTGATCAAAATCTATACATATATTGAAAAATGTAATCTAATTCCCACTACTACAAAACTTTTCCAACCTATTCATATAAACGTATTCAAAATTTTTAATCAAGCATTTCTAACCGTATACGACGATATTGTTACGTATTAAATTAAAGAGGCTAAAAATATCTCAAAAATAAAATTAAAATATTTCAGGAGCATACTAATAAAATTACATAAAATTGTCTCCTGCCTGTCAAATCTTTGATATTTAAAATTACTAGTTTTAATATTTTGTAAAGTCAATTGAGTAGCAGGTCAAATAAAATGTAGGATACTTTAATTTTTAAATATTGTGCTTTAAGCAGACAAAGTTTAATTTTCATTCGTTCAGTAAAGCTTAAACATAGTTAGAACTGCTTCTTTTTAAAACTTGAATATACTAAAACTGCGAACTTATATTTCCAAAATAGAAATAAATATCTAGTATCTCCAAAATTAAGTACGTAAAAAGTTTATGTTGCAACCTTATTATAAAAACTTGTTTAATCTTGTTTCTAGTTGTTAATCATATTATATCTAGTTCAATATCTGGAGCCAGATTGTTTTGTCTATATCTCAGAACCTTAATAGTAACTTTCTCTATAGTTCCATTTCACATATTATTTATTGCTTCGTAGTGTGCTTGTTTATCTGAATGTGGGGATGATTTCCGATTCAATATTGGTCTGACATTGATTGTCGTTCATAGATTCATTATGCATATGTCAGATACAGATCGAATTGCTGCAGGTGGAATTATTATTCATCGAAAACTACCAACCGATCGCACATTTATCTAGCTACATGTAACAAATGTATTCCCTATTAAGCTTGGCTACTTCCATGGATGGTATTCGAGTTGACTTAGGACAAGCGAGTTCGACAAATAATCGCAAATAATAAACAATATGTTTTAAAACTAAAATAATTAGATAAATATTTCAAATTTGTACGATGTGCTTTTCAAATAAATCAAAATGGAGAAATATAGGAAATTTACGAGGGCAGTTCAACACAAACTTGTTTGACCAGTGTAGCCAGTGTCTCATCGTTATGGCAATTAATTTGATTAAATTATTTAGGTGAATAGTACTGACGCATTTGTTAAAATTATTTGCAGTTTACTCTTTCCTACGTATTGTTGATGAATTCATCTAGAAAATCAATTAAAGATTTTGCTCGTCCCGAATCCACACGTGCTGGATCATCAGATAAAAATGTGCGAAAGTTGGAAACTGTATGACGCGAAAAAAAACAGCATTAAAGTAAGAGAGCTTTCTTAAATGTTGAAAATTAACGTACGAACTGTTCATTCCATAATTCAGCATATTGATTATCGCAAAGTTGGCACTCAGTGGATACCACGAACGATTACTGAACAACAAGGTAATGGTTTTCTATAGGATTTTTAATACAAATCCCGTTGCACGTCATATATCAATTATGAGATCACGACCCTGCAGTGTTGTCGGCTTGTCTAAATTGTCGAGGAATGTAGGAAGTTTCAAAAATGTAAGGTTAGGTTATGTTGTATAGCTTTATTATTATGAAAAATTAAAACAGTTTTTTTTATAGGTTAACTATCTAGCAAAGCAAAAAAATAAAGACAATATTATAAAATTAGCGAAAACGTGGTGAAAACACACAACTGGTTGACGGCCGGACGTCAGAAATCGTTGAAATATTTCAATCTAAATACTCGACAACGTCGCATCAAGGCATGCCAATCGCTACAATGTCATTTCTTCATCATAAATACGAGTCTCATGGGCGTAGAAAATTTCAAAATTATTTAATGTAAATTATGGTTTTTTGAGTACTAAACATATAATAATGATTTATAAACTTTATATTATAAAGAATAAGACGTATATAAGCCAATATAATTGAAATAATTCTAAAATTATCAAAATAATTACGATTACTTTTTCGGTTTTTTAGTACTGTGACTACGTTCATGAGTCCTCGTGAATTTTCGCTATGTTTCGTATGATTTATCTTAGTTAGGGAAATTTTAATTAGTTGGCAGTACTATGACGAAAGAGGTACGTCACTCCTGACGTGCAACGGTATTTGTACTAAAAATCCTATATATAAAATTGTTATCGATGAGTATTGGTGTTATGAGTGTTATGAGTGTCAACAATCCAAACGTCAAAGTATGTGGTGGAAGGATCCGTAATATACGAAGGCAACCTTCGGTAGGAAAAATATTGTTTACCTTATTTTTTTAATAAGAAGGTTGCAGTTCTTAAATTTTAAAGAACTCGGTGTTAACATGGTAAAAAAGGCTTACATGTCAGTATCAAGAATAAAAATGCTCACAAGTGGTATCATTCTTAGGCATAATAATACTCGATATCATATATCTCAGACGATTTAAGATCTGTTTGGTCATATAAAATGGATAATTTTTTTACATACAGCTTATATTGTAGACATGTTCTCATCCGATTTTCACATGTACGGCCTATTAAATTAATAATTGAAAGAAAAGTGGTTCCATTCCAACGCTATTGTTATTAAAGAATAGTTCCATAAATAGAATCAATAATTTTACTAGCAGAAAATCTATAAATTATAGCAATAAGGATCATTCTTCCATTAACACACTCATTCTAAAAAGAAGAAGTGACAGATATTATAGTTATTGTATGACTTAATTATAACGTTTATGAAATTTATTTAACAGTTTTATTTTATTAATAAAGCTTTAAGAGGCAACGATATCGCATGAAATCGTAAATTCCAAATATTTCGAAAATGGATTGAGATAATGAGATGATTCAAAAATTAAGAGCTGCTTATTTTTACACCATTTTTTAAAAAACCGGACAAAAAACTATCAAAACAAAAAAAGGAATACGTCCCCACCTTCATGCAGATTTTCTAAATTTAATGTTTTAACGCAACTTTTTTTTAATTTCAACTGCTTAGGAGTAAAACGAGAATTAGTCAGTACATTACGTCTATACACCAGAAATATACAAATCTATAATCTGGCAACAGTGTTCATACTTTTTAACAGATTATGCTTTCACATCTGACGTTGACTGCGACCGAAGTATATATAAGTATATGGCCTAAGGCGTTACCCAATAAGGGATGTTATCAAAATTAATGAATTACTTTAATTAGTTTAATCCAATAGAATTTTAAGGTAAGTGAAACTCTGCATTCGAATAATGTATTAGAACAGAGTGACAGAAAAAATAAATAAACTTAAATGTTAAAAACTGTTTTCCGAATAATTGGTGAAATAAGATGCCACAGATGTGGGGTTAGAGTATTCATTATATATATTCTGCAATTCGGTTATTTGTTGAGAAAATGTATAAGTTCTGGGGGTTGCCAAGTTGAATATCCTGATGCCCATAAACAAAGTTGTAAACAGTCTCTTGTATTTTCATTCTCAAAAAGATTGTACGTTATGGCGTAGGTGCAAACATGTAGTAGAAGACTTCATCTTTTATGTTGTGTTTTGGTTTTCCATAATTAGAAATATATTTTCTTCAAGTCTAATAAGGGCCGTACCAATATCTTTATAACATATTTTCTTTTAATTTTTTGCAATGACGTGAAAATAGTTGTTTCCTTTTCTTCTTAATTGTTCACCGTGAGTGATTGGGTAACTTCAACAATATGTTAAAATTGTTCAGTTTGTGATATAGACAATTGAGAGTTTGTATCTTCATCTGCAATAACTGCATCTTTAATCTATGCTAAATTTTCTGTATTTTCTCGAGCTGTAAACTGATCTGTCAGAAAATAGGGATTCTCAAACTGTGGCCACGATGACTTTTAATTACACGCAGATGCATCATCCCCAGATCATTTTGTAAGCATCTCTTTTTATTTTCGAAAAGTGTCTCGCGGAGTTTTCCGATTTGCTCTCATAATTAGTCCTCATAACGACAACGTACTTAATAGGATATTCATATATATATATATATATATATATATATATATATAGCTGCGGAATCATCCTTTAAAAGTATCAGTTTCACTTGTCGAATGGGAGCGACAGTATCATTAATTGTACGAGAAATAGTAAAAGTTATATGGGCAACGTTACAACCCGTGTTCAGTTTATAATTTAGTTTAAATTAAACGTAGATTGGGATGATAGTTTTCTTAAAATATTATTAAACGAGTTTTTAAAATTTTATGAAAATATTAGTCAAATTAATAATTTAAAAATTCCTCGACGATTATAAATCCAAAAGGTTTCATTAATAGAATTACATTGTTTTAGTGAGGCCTCAATGTAATCATACGGAGCAGTAATTTATTTTTTATCTAAAAACAATGATGGAGAATATTTATGTAGATTAACTTACTCCAAGTCTAGAGTGGCTCCACTTAAAACAATAACATTACCTAGATTAGAGCTAACGGCTGCATTGTTGGGTAGTCAATTAAGCGAGAAATTAATACATTCAATAAATTTAAAATTTAATACAATTGTATTTTGGTGCTATTCAATGATCACATTAGCTTGGATCACAAACACAAACCTTATTAAAAAACAAGGAATGGAGGTATGTGCCCCCTGATTCAAATCCTACTGATCTTGTTTCCAGGGGTATTGAACCTGCTCAAATTGTTAATTGCAAATTAAGGTGGGAGGGACCTACTTTTTTACCTAATTCTGAGGATTGGCCGAAATTTCCACAAAATAGTTGCCATCATAATGAAGATTTACCAGAAACAAAAAAGATAGTTTCACTAAGTACTGTAGGAAAGAAAAATAATAATATTTTAGTAAAATTATTACATCTATCTTCATTTTTAAGGCGTTTTATTTCAAATTCGAAAAAGCCAAAAGAAAGTAGAGAAAATGGAAACCTTATTTTTGAGGAAATAAATAGTGCTAAGATCCTTCTTGTAAAATTAGTTCAGAAAGATAGTTTTAATGCTGAAATTCTTAGGCTTAAAGCCGCTAAACCAATCTCACTGTCTCCATTCTTAGAGTCTGAAAATGTATTAAGAGTTGGAGGTAGACTAAAGAAAGCTAACTTAGAATATAATAAAAAACATAACATTATTTTACCTGCTAAACATCTTTTGACTGAGATATCATTAAATATGAGCACCAAAAACATTTATTTAATATAAGAAATGAATTTGGGCCATTATCAGGAAGGCAAGCAGTAAGAAGAGTGATCAGAAAATGTATAAAACCCTTTAAAGTTTCTCCTTCAGAAATGTTTCAAAAGATGGCCGATTTACCATTTTTCCGTGTTACTCCTTCTAGTATTATAGTATTTCATACTGTAGATATAGATTACGCTGGACCTTCTCTCATAAAGGATAGCAAGGTACGAAATCAAAAATATATCAAGGCATATGTATATGTTTTTATTTGTTTCTCGACAAAAGCCTCTCGTTTAGAATTAGTAAGTGATTTAACTTCGTTTTACTAAATATAATTTAAAAAAATTATGAACGAAACTTATTTAACTTCTGAAGAATTTTATACCCTTCTATCACAAATTGAAGGCATCCTAAACTCCCGTCCTCTTATTCCCCTCACAGAAGATCCAGAAGATTTGGAACCATTAACACCTGACACTTTTTGATTGGAACCGCCATGCATGGTTGCCTGAACCTTGGGTTCCGGATAATCATCAAATTAATTTGTCTCATTATAAGCATCTTCAAATGATGATGCAACATTTATGAGTTAGGTGGTCGAAGGATTATCTAAATTCACTACAGCAGCGGAGGAAGTGGACCACAGACCAAAGTAATCTACAAGTAGGAGCCATGGTAATCTTGAAGGAAGATTCCGTACCGCCGATGAACTGGAAGCTGGGTTGCATTTTAGAGATTCGCCAGGGAAGTGACGGGTTTGTGCACGTGGTTACCGTAAAAAGTATATGTGGCATTTCAAAACGCTCTATAACTAAAGTTTGTGATCTACCTATAAGTGTAAGAACCTTGTACGATAAAATTTTACTTTTCTGAAGACAGTAGATATTTAAATTTACGTTTGTTGAAAGCTAGAGCATTTCAAGGCCGGCTGTATGATCAGTTTATACTTTAGTTTAAATTAAAATTATTCGCGCTTTATATTCTTCGACGGGGTCGTACGACGTTTGTCGAATTCTTTTTTAACGTTCTTCTTAACCTAAAAATTTATACTATATGTTTTTTTGACGCTCGAAAGATATACTTCGAGTAATTGTATTGCAGTTGTAACCATTACGTTTGTAATACATAAACAAAAAATACAGTCCACTATTTTATTATTCCCAACAACCAGTGCATATGAAAGTTCCAACACAAGACGTGGGCTAAAGAGTTTTACAAAAACAGGAACTTTCCTAATTGCGTAGCATTTTACATAACGTAACACTCGATATAGAAAAAATTCACATGGATGATGACCAACTTGGATACCATTGGAAAAATATTAACATGTCACGAGAAAATAATAGACTAGCTGATACTTCTAGTTTTATCAAAGAAACATTCAAAATATTTTTATATCAGAGTAGAATATGAATTATTATTTTATTTATAAAAATAAAAAATAATATTACACTTACTTGTCGACTTCATTTCTGCGGCTAAATCAGTCCACATTTTGTCTACAGTAAATCGATGGTGATGTTAGACATGTTTTTAGTCCCACTGTCGTTTTTTCAGAAAAATGCTACTAATTAATTCTTCAATATTCATTGTTACTGGTAAAAGTTCGATAGTTGATTTAGGATAAGAGCGGCGAAAACAAACTTCCTCAAACTGTTCGCTTTACTCGCTAATGAAAACTATGTGTTTCGTATAAAAATTAATTCGTTTATTTTCCTTAGTCTGCTGCTTTTATCGAAACTTTGCTCTCTGCTCCATTATGTTCTCAGTCTAAGAGTTGGAGATTCCCAGTACATAAGGTTTTCTTTGAAAATTGATGGAGGGGAAAAAGAGGACCAGATAGAACGTTTCCTCTATCACTTAATGTTTTTTATATAAATATCTAGTCTATGCCAATGCAATTCAAAATAGAGAAAACTAAAGTTATTATTGAGGTTCCAAGAATTTTCAATTCATAGAACAAAGGATTAGAAAGTCCTCATATAAAATTCATTTATATAATTTAGTTTTTTTTCGAAAACAATTTACATTATTGTTATCGATTAGCACTAATTTTTTTAGATGTAAGCTCTTCATTTTTTAATTAATATTCCTTTATCATCAAGATTCTCAAACATAGCAACATTATATTAAAACTAAACAATCCCTAGCAAAACTAAATGGGCCAAATATGTCTAAAATGGTATATTTTCAGGATACTAATATATTACCGCACTAATAAATTACTGTTAAATTATTAATTTGCATATAGTGTATTCAAAATATAAATAACATTTCTAATGGCATTCATTGTGTGTCCAGTTCTCCCTAAGGGGGGCCGTAGAAACAGACATATATACACATTTAGCCTCATTTTTAACGACATACACGAATCCATGCGAGTGATAAAAAATGCGTTCTGAAAGAGAGAGGACCCATTACTAATATTTCAAAGCAGGGATATATCGAGGTGGGAATATTGTTCCAGTCAATTTGACAGTCGTGGTCGTACCTCTAGTTCAATGGAAATAAAACACATAATTGTTTGCTCCTTAAGATTTCGCCTTTGTCCCATTAAATACTTTCTAACCCTGTATAAGTTGTTCTTATGTGACTTATCTGAATTCGGTAGATTGCACACCTTTTTCTGGGACACCCTGTACTTAGAACTCAATACCTACAACAATTATTTTAATGTATTCTGATTTTTTAGGGCAAAGAGATTGTAGGATTTCGTAGAGATTTCGTAGATATCGTCGTAAATTCGTAAAAGCGAGGAAATTCTTTCAAGGAGTGTAGGTTCTTGGACAGCTGAGACAACTGAAAATTGTATGTTTTGAATTTTAAATGCTTGTTGTGCAACTTGAAGGTAGAGAAAAAGATTTCTAACTTCAATTTCGTTTGGTATTGAGGAAAATTGTACAGAGTTGTTCCAAAAGGCTGATCTTTTATTTACCCTGCAAATATGTTTCTCCGTTTTTATAATGTTTGGGATTAAGTTTGAATATTTAATCGATAATGATTAAAAAATGTAATTTGATTTGTACCACTTAACTAAAGATTGTATTAGTAACTAGTTTTATTGATGAAAATTAAAATTTACGGCTTGGAACTTTAAAAATCTCTTCTGCGCAACAAAATCTATTAGCGAGATGAATCACATATATGAAAATATTCTACATGCAGTTAGGAAAACGACAAAAATACAGAATTATCAAAATTTTATGCAAAACTACAGAACTAATAATTAAAAGAATTACAACATTTGCCAGTATATCAATTAGTAATCAATATTTTTAATTAATACATAAATTATACTATAAAGTTGAAAAAATAACAAGAATTTCATAATTAATTAAAAATGTATACCATAGTGAGAAACGATTAAATACCTCTATGTTTTATTATTACTTTAGTAACTTATATCTATGTAGTTCATTTTCATGCCCTGTTGCCTGCCTGCATTCTTTGTCAAATTTTTCTGCTTCTTTCATTCGTTTTATTGACACTCCTGGATATATGAAGTTATTCATAACTTCAAATTTAAAATTTTCTATTTTTGTAGTCTCTTTCCTTGTGTCGTCGATTTTTCCTTATTCCTTTTCTTTGTAGCTTTTTACGTTCCAAAGAACAATAGCCAGAACATCGGCATATGCTACGACAATTCTATATATTAGTAGTAATTGCATCTTGATCTGCTGCCTTCATTATTCGATCTAGTGTTACGTTAAACAATATCATTGGAAGTCCATCTTCATTTATATGGAATTCTGATTTGGCCATTCTAATCCTTGACAGCGCTTGTCAGTTTCTACCCCGGGTTACTGATAGTTGATAAACAGAATATGTAATTCTGTGTTTTGATCATAGCAGATTTCTATTATATAGTTCATAATATGAATAACGTCTATCGCCCATCTATTTCGTCGGAACCGATATTGGTTTTCGACTATTTTTAGTTTCACATATTTCTTTATTTTATTATTCATCAACGTTATTATAACTTACTACATTTAATTGTGATGCCTCTATAGTTATTAAATTTTGTGAGGTCCTCTTTTTCAATATTTTTCCACTCTGTAATTCTTAGGGAATTGTTTCCTTCTTCTATATATCTGTTATCATTTTTCTAAATTTTTTGTGCATTTTCTATTTCGCCTACTCCTCCTGCTTTGCCTTATTTTAGATTTTGTATGACTTCTTTGATTTCCTCTGCTGTGGAACTTCTTCCAAGTCAATTAGTTTTTCTCTCATCTTGCGTATGTATATCATAGTATTCTGTCGTTTTACTCATTTTCTGATATCCTGATTTGCTGTAATTTTCGTTTTTTTTTTTTTGGTTTCTGATGTATTGGCATAATTTCGTATTACTTTTGCCATCTTTTTTAAAACTTCTCTTAATTTTTTTATCCAAGTTGATTGTTTCTGAGTTGAATTTTATTTTTTATTTTTTTTTATTTTATTTAAGTACTGTATATTTTTCATAATATTCCTTTTTCTCTTGTTCTTAGCCACATTAGCCCCATCTCATTCTTTTTTTATCTGCATTTTTTTCATAATGCTAGTTTTCAAGCTACATTATTTTACTTTCATTGTCTCTAAATCTAATATTATTTTCAACTGTTTTCATTCTTTAACAACAATCATTCTTTTCTCTATATGATCTCACATCTTTTGTTATTCTTTGTCTTTTTTTGTTACTTGGTCAACTTTATTACATGTTTTTGTACCTGATATTATCCACGTTACTTTGTATTTTTTATAATTGAATTTGTTGGTAGAAATATACATATATAAATCTCCATCATCAGGTTGCATACTCGTCTCTCATTATCAATTGTTTTATCATGTATGTTGTTTTTACCTTTTATACTACTCAGATGTATCAAGTTTTGGTGTTTTCATTGTTGTTCTATTTATTTCTTCGTAAAATTTTTCTTTTTATAGTTCTACAGTCTTTCTATTGGCGCATGGACATTTATATTGACTGGCACAATATTGGCTGTCTGATTTCTCAGTCTTAAGTAGGATATCCTTACATTAATTTTTTTAAATTTCATAATACCTTTTTTCCACCATTCTACTTATGTTCTCCTGCACTTATCTTCGTTCTTCCCTCTCTTTACCACCTTAATTCTTGTAGAGCCTCTATTTTTATTGTTAATCCAGCAACACTTTTGCTATTTCTTCCATTTTATCAGCTGCTAACATTGTCTTAATATTCCAGGTTGCTACTTTTTTTATACCTTTAGATTTATTTTCTTTTTTATATTTTTTGTATTATTTTTACTTCTTGTCATTTTCTTTACATGGTCCTAATCCGTGGTATTTCAGTTTCTCTCCTCAGTTAGGTTTTTGTCTCTTCGACACATTATTTTTAGTCTTGTTGGGTACTGTTGTAAAAAACTTTCCATTTCATAGTTTAGCACATCCTGGATGTCACAGTCGTCTCATAAAGATCCACACTTTTATTTGTCTTTTACATATGGATTTTTGTGCAATCGATTAACTTTCTTCCCTAGATAGATTTTGTTTCCACCAGTTTGGCAACATTGTGTAGATTTTCAGCGTGGATCTCGCTGTGCTTGACGGATTATCTGATTGTTCACTTAACTTCTTTCTTAAGAGTTATACTTTCTTAATTCCAGATTTGTTCTTTTTAATCATGTTTATTTTTTTATTCTCTATATTTTCACTGGTAATTACACTCTGATATACTCAGTCTTACTAATTTCTCCTTAACAACATGAATGGTATCTTGGGGTGGTGGGTAGAGCATCATGTCAAAACAAATTTTGGAAGAGATACATAATTTTTACATTTAGTTCTTAGGGATTAAATAAATTTAGTTGACCTGAAATAAAAAGTGCCACTTTAGTTGCCAAAATCGTAAACTAAACCAAATATTGAAGGATGTTAAAACCACTTTAGTTTTTGTATTTTTTGTATTTGTGAAGTCCGCTGAGGCAGGAATACGTAAAAGCGACATACTTTACGAGGTAAATTTAATTTTCATAGCGACGGAGGCATTTTCCCTTTTGACACGCAAAAGTGAATAAGAGTGTTTCCACTCGCAAATTAATTTAATATTAGATGCACTTATCAACACAGTAAAAAATTAATAGAACAAGGAAAAAATGGAAACAGAAGCTGTTTCCTCTACATTCTAAAAATTTGTAAAATTAAATTTTTAATACTTAAACATAGAACATCAGCTGGAACAGCATTTGAAATATGTCACAGAACAGAAAGTATTTGAAAAAGTTCTGCAAAATATCACAACTCTACATCAAAAGGTTAAGGAAGATGGAGGCATTAAGAAAACATTAATAATCTTTAATAAAATTAAAATAATTACTTGTGTACCAAGGCAAAGTATAAAAAAATAAACCGAAATCTAGACAATATAGAGGTATTCCTGGTTTAGATATCTACATATCCTAATTAAATGTTTTACAAGGTAGTGTCTTCTGCGGTACCACATTTTATACTTCTCTTTCAGACCTGGAAATAAACAGATCTCATACTGCTGGAACCTTCACCAAAATCAACCAAAGCAAAAATTTTATCATTTTCGATTAAAGCCGACAAATAAATAGTAGAAAATAGTAATACGGGCCTTTAAGATAGATTAAAAAACGAGCGAATAAGATTAATGTGCTGCGACAGATATCATTGGCATGCATGTATATATCGCACGTATTAAAAAGGGATTTGCAAACTCTTTCGAATGAGCTATAAAACCCTCATTGCCGTTTAAAATTTTTCAGAAATCAGCTACCCTGAGCTTAAAATCAACCTTTCCGAGCATTTCATTAAATATTTAGTTGTACAAAAGTTGATAAGGGGATAACGCACTCTAAAATACTTAGAATAATTTCTCTAAAGTCAATTACAATTAAACCGTTGATAAGAGAATTAAAAATTAACCCCTATTTTCAATTAAATTTATTGTTTCAACTCTTACTTTGTGGAAATTATTCATAATAAATATGAAAATGAAAAAATATATTTATATGAATTTCCACAGTTTTCCAAAGCGTTTTAAAAATGAATTCAAATCTGACCCAGGTTTTGGTATCTGACATACCATTTTCCAAGATTGATAAGAAGTTTGACAGATCTTTTAAAAGTAAGTACCTTCGTGTCATAGACATCACAACCAATCATTAAGAAGGAATATTCTTCTTTTTCTAAAAACATATTTTGTTAGTATGATTTAGTTGAAAAGGTGATTTAAGATAATTGAACTTCCCAGGTTTAGTTCTTCATTCATTACTGTATATTGAGGATATTTTAAGTGTTTCTTTAGGTTTGTGTTTGATGTCAATGAGGCGTTTTGTGTAATGTGACTTATCTGGTTGTTGTGACCTATAAGCTCTAAAGTTCTCACAGTAGCGTATGTTAAAATTTCTTAATGTCTGGCCAAAATAAATGGCGTTACAATCCGGACAATTTAGTTTGTAAATAACCGATTTTGAAAATTTATTAATTTTAGGTTTTACATTTAATAAATATGAACCTACCTATATATTTATACATATACATTATTTTTTTTTTATTTTTGATATTTTGTTTGAAATATCTCCAACATATTTAATTGTTTCGTATGACACGTCAGCTTTAGGTTGTTTTGGAAAGATCAGGTTAACGGCAACCTTTTCTTTCTTTTTATTAATCATCCTATTTATTAGATATAATGGATAATTACAAATTTAAAACATGTCAAAATTAAAAAAGAAATTAAACATGATGTTTGAACTTCAAAAACTATAAAAAATGAAATTATGTGTAATAATTGAACATTTATAAAATCAGATTAAAGTAGTACAACCGTCATTTTAAATACAAATGAATATAAATTTCAAGTAAATGAATTTATTGAATCAAGTAACTTAAAAACTATGAGTAGAGACACAACCAAAAAGTTTTCTGATAAGCTTAGGGAGCGAGTTAATCAATCAAACTCCATTTATAATAACTATGATAAAAAACAGATAATTTAAAAAAATCCTTAACTACCAAAATTATATGGTACAATTAAATTACATAAAAATATAAAACCAATTAGGCCTGTAGTTTCTTATATCAATACCCCAAATACAAAATTAGCAGAGTATCTTAATAAAACTTTAACTAATTACGATTACATATCAAAATACTCAGTAAAAAAACTCGTTGGATTTCATACATAAACTAAATACACAAAAATTAAACGAAAATACAAAATTAGTTTAGTAATGTTTTCAAAAATTCCTCCATGTGAATGTATATCATTAATAACTAAATTCTTAGAAAGAAAACATGTTAATCAAATTTCAAACAATGAAATTATGGTACTTTCCGTACTAGTTACGTCCCATTTTGTCAAGAGAAGAAATTTTACCTGTTTTAGTGTCATCTCGCCACACTAATCTTAATCCCTTTATAAAACAGTATCAACTGGCCACACTGTCCTCGTAGGTAGTATTTGTATGCATTGCGATTTTATTTCCTCATAAGTTGAATAAATATGACGCCGAGAAAAAGATCCAAAAAGAATATCAACATAGATGTTTATATTAATAGCATACTGGATAAATTTTATGTACAACTGATTGTTTAGATAATTAAATAATCGTTTGTTATATTGTTTATTATAAAAAATTAGATATTATATAAATAAATGAATCAAGTCTCATAAAAATCTATTTATTTTACACAAATTTCGAGATTTTGTATTTTTTATGACTAAGTACATTCACTTGATGACATGATGAATTTCTGTATCTATTCACAGACACCCCGGTATACATATTTATATACCGACCTACAAAAAATGTTGATTATTTTAAATTACTAATTAAGTATGGTGGATGGGACACCTTAAAATATGTTTTATCGTAATGTGACGATTAGGGATAATATTGGTTCTCGTGACGTATTGGCATGTGGCGAATTGGGAATAAACGGAAATTATAAAATTATTTAATTTACGTATCAATCAAAATTGTTTTTTTTATGATAAATTTTATATTCAAAATGAAAGATTACCAATGGGTAGTCAAATATCCCCAATTTTGGCAAATATTTTTATGGATAATTAAGAACAAAAAACTTTTGATTCAAATATCTCCAGGAATGTGTTATTTTGGTACCTATAGATATGTTGATTATGTTTTGGCTGGTTTTTCAAGTACTGATAGACAATTAGATATTTTCTTTAATTTTATTAACCACTTACATCTATAAATAAAATTTACTGTTGAAATTGAGGATAACATAACATAAATTTCTTGGATAAAATTAATAAAAGAGTAAACTGTAAGCTTCAAAAATAAATTTATCGTAAACCAACTTATACAAATATGACAATCTCTTATAACTCAAATCATCCTAAATCATAAATTAGCAGCTTATAATTCAATGAAACATAGAGCCTTTTCAATACTAATGAGTAAGGATGATTGTAAAAGTAAAATTAACATAATAAAACAAATCGCTACCTCTAATAATTTTCCATCAGATCTAATAAATAGGTTGATTACTGAAAAGGAAGAAAATGTTGCCGTTAACCTGATCTTTCCTAAAGATGACTTGTCATACGGAACAATTAGATATATATATATATATATTCTAATCTAATCTAATCTAATATAATATATAATATTGTATGTTCATTTTTGTTAAATGTAAGAGCTAAAATTAATAAATTTTCAAAATCGGGTATTTACAAACTAAATTATCTGGTTTGTAACGCTATCTATCTTAGCCAGTCATGGCGAGAAATTTTAACATATACTACTGTGAGTACTTAAGAGCTTATAGATTACAACAACCAGATACCTAAGTCACATTACGCAAAATATCTCATTGACACCACAATTACTTCAAATATGTGACCATAAAGAAGAACTTGATTTTTTGGAGGAATATTAAATAAAGTAACTCTCATAATATCCTCAATATACAGTATTGAATGAACAACTAAACCTGGAAAGTTCAATTATCTTAGATCACCTTTTGAACTAAATAATACTAATCAAATATATTTTTAGAACAAGAAGAATATTCCTTATTAATGATTAGTGGTGATGTCTATGACACGAAGGTACTTACTTTTAAAAGATCTGTCAAACTTCTTATCAATCTTGGAAAATGGTATGTCAGATACCAAAACCTGGGTCAGATTTGAATTCATTTTTAAAATGCTTTGGAAGACTGTGGAAATTCATATAAATATATTTATTCATTTTCATATTTATTATGAATAATTTCCACAAAGTAAGAGTTGAAACAATAAATTTAATTGAAACTAGGGGTTAATTTTTAATTCTCTTTTCAACGGTTTAATTGTAATTGACTTTAGAGAAATTATTCTAAGTATTTTAGAGTGCGTTATCCCCTTATCAACTTTTGTACAACTAAATATTTAATGAAACGCTCGGAAAGGTTGATTTTAAGCTCAGGGTAGCTGATTTCTTAAAAATTTTAAACGGCAATGAGGGTTTTATAGCTCATTCGAAAGAGTTTGCAAATCCCTTTTTAATACGTGCGATGGGGTTGGATTTCTGGGTATTAATTTTATATAACATTTCCTAATCAATAAAAGTTTTTTTTAACTCATGAAGAACTTTATTTATGACCTTCTGGAGGGGTTCATGTTTTCATTGGTAAATCCTGTATATACATGCATGCCAATGATATCTGCCGCAGCATATTAATCTCATTCGCTCGTTTTTTAATCTGTCTTAAAGGCCCGTATTACTTTTTTCTACAATTTATTTGTCGGCTTTAATCTGTCAGACTTATTGTCAATCTTGGAAAAGGGTATATCAGATACTGAAACCTGGGTCAGTAGCTTTTTGCTTTCATAAGTTGAGCCACAGTCGTTTTAATTATGTCGCTATAACGTTATCAATAGAAAAAGTAGATAGAATGTCAATGTGCACATAATCAAATTTCTATCTGGAATTTAAGCCGGTTATGCATTTGTTTCTGATACAATTGCTAATATTAAGACTTTTACAAAACTTTAATGACTGATATTTTGTCCTTAAGAGGTGTGAAAGTTTGTCGGGGCTTATAAATATAGAGCCCTCTGGTACTTTAGTCTCTAAATTAAAGAGTTTTGCAAATATATTAAATTTAACAATAAAATAAAAGTGTACAACAAATGAATGAATTAAATAACTTAAATAGTCAAATAAAACAAAATATATAAATCAATAGATAAAATAAGATATGTACGTCATTTTTCTTATTATTTGTAACTAAAACACAATTTGATTTAAAAAAGCTAGTTAACAGAAGATATGATCAAAACAAGGTCCTGATCTCGAAAAAGTATCTTAATTTCTATTTTGGCGTTAATTTAATGCTAAACTTTTGAAACTGTGAGCAAGAGAAAATGATAATTCGCCAGAAAATATTACTACTATTGCCCTTTGTTTGGCGAATTTGCTGAACAAATAAACTCAACCTTATTGTTAGATACATAACATGGTAAAAAAAGAAGTTCAAGTGATTTAAAGAAAAAGATAAGTTTACATATACTTTCAATTAAATAAAAGCAATAAACTCTTCCTATTAACTACTCTAAGAGTGCCGATAAACGGGGGATTCCACGACTGTAGCATTGGCTGACGATTTTGCTTTATTGGTAGTGGCGGAAAACAAAAGCACAATTTCATACTGTGCACAAGAATGTTTTCGAAGAATTGACTGCTGGATGAAAAAGCAGAAATTATCTTTATCACCGTAACACAGACGAAGTAGTTTTAAAAGATACAAAAAAGAACGAAGCCCTAACCTTAAAATTGGGTAATATGGAAGTCGGAACTTTAAAAGTAGTAAGATATTTATTTTGCATATCACATACGAGAAATTGTGAAAAATGTAGAAAAGAAAGCAGCTATCAGGGATACTTCCAAACATAAATGGTCGATCTAGTGACAAAAAGGAAGTGCTGAGCTCCGTGGTACAGAACATAATTTTATACGGAGCTTCGGTGTGGTATAAGGCACTAGAAAAAAAGAAACACGCTAACACACTGAGTGCTCTACAATGAAGAATACTATTACTAGTGGCAGCAGCGTATAGCAGAGGCTTTAAACGTAATAACAAAGGTTCTTTCAATTGAACTCCTCAACAGTTACACGAATACACAGAGGGTAACAACGAAGAAGAGAAGAAACGGATAAGGGATAACACGATACAAGGGTGGCAGCAGAGATGGGAAGAAAATAAAAAAAAAGGTCAGTGAACAAAGAATTTAATTAGAAATATTACAGAGTGGATACAATATTACAGAGTGGATACAATGTAAATACAGAATTGATTTCTGGCTTACTCAAGTCTTAACTAGTCATGGCTCGTTTGGTTCATATCTTAAACTAATGAGGATAGAGGAAAAGGAATATTGTAGGTACTGTGGTGAAGTGGATGATGTGGAACATACTATGGTAAAATGTAAGAAGTGGGAGAATATGCGAAGATGAGAATTTAGAAAGAGATATAAGAATAGAAAACATGGTGGTTCCTCTGATAATAAAGTCCAAGGAAAACTGGCAGATAATACAGGGAATGATAAAAAGCATAATGAAAACCAAAAAGCAAGAGAAAAAAACTCTATAAACTATGGGTAATACAAAACTAGGAGCAGTGTATGAAAGTAGTATGTAAGCGGATGGATGGAGACCAGGATAGCCGCTTGCACCTGATGTTATGTCTTCACGACGGTCCCGGGTGCAAGAGAGGTACAAGAGGTGAGGTTTAGTGGGTAAGGCAGGGCTTGCTCTGAGCGCCACATTCCTCAGTACGATAGAGTGACAGCACGCAAAATGAGGGTACGATCATGAGGTTCCTCACTTGTCAAAAAAAATCTATGAAAATCCTATGTTGTTAAACGGAGAGAACTGGTATTTGTCAGGATCCCAAGTTTTACTTTCAATAATCTTTGATTATTACAATGAATTATGTCATTGTTCTTCTATTATTTTTATAGGATTTATGAGGTAATAATGAAATAAAACAAAATGCACTACTCAAAATCAAAAACAACTTTTTAATTACTGTATTGTGGAAACCCATAAATTTTTTTCGTATCAAATCCCTTCAATTTCATCTGCACTGAATGATTTAAAATTGTACCTGACCGGTTAATTTTTATGCGCGTATGTAAATTTCAAAATGACAATTTCTGTTTTTGATTTTACCCCAGTGTTGAATAATAACAGCGCGGACCCATATTAGCCCTGCCACTCAAAAAATTCCGAAACAAACTTTTCCCAGCCAACCCTTTTAATTATACCTGCACTAGAATGATACCAAGTTTATTGTGCGTATTTCAGGCTGTAAATTCGGGAATGTTCTTCGTTTAGTTACAATTTATACTCGCGTCCGTTATAAAATACCCCCTTGTCCCTAATCTTAACATACACAGTCATTGAATCCCAACAGAATCGGCTTTGTGTTCTATTTTTGAATGTTTTTAAATTACATACTAATTTGATCATATAAGAGTTATATGTGTATTAAAACTACCAGGGTTTATTAAATCTAGTGATTTGATTTCTTGTTTATAGTTATAATACACATCACCACAAAAAATAAATGTGGTAAAAAAGCTATATTTCATAAAGGATTAACGACAAAATATTTAATAACTTATGTATTAAAAGGAACGTTATCTGTACAACTGTGGGCTGTTTCGGTCACAGTAAAATAGCAATCAAAAGGAATAACAATAATCAATCTGCTTTTACGCAATGTAACATCCCAAAATATTAAGCGGGTTGCTCGACAACTCAAAACAAAAACATGTGTTTTATCTCTCCAGAATAATTTTCAGCAGGTTCAAGAGAACCTCAAAAGTAATATAAGACAATCACTCGAAATCCTTCATAAGAGAAATCAAATAACCTATTTTTTAGAACTTATTTTGTTAGTACACGTTGAACCCTAATGGCGGTTTTCCAAATGTTTTTGATAAAATGAATTGTTTCAGATCGAGGTTTGAAGGTATATCATTTTGTCACTATTTTAATGTTATTTAGCAATAATATCGTGATCCTCTATCGTGGTATAGAGAACGAGCAAGTTGGGACCAAGAATGGAATTCCATAGTGTTCAGTGATAAGTTCAGATTTTGTTTGGGTATGTATGACGGTCGTGCAGGGGTTAGAAGACGGCGTGGTGAAAGACGAGATCCCCAATTTTCTCTGGAAAGGCATGTGCATCACTCAGTTGGAGTTATGGTATCGGAGGGCTATTGCTATTGGAAGTAGGTCACTTTTGGTATTCATTAGAGGTAACATGATCCCTGCGCGCTACATCCAGGAGTTCATAGAACCTCATATTGTACCTTTTGTTCAGACTATGCACAATAGCACATTCCAACAAGACAACGAACGACTTCATGTTGCTAGGTCTTCTTTGGCTCATTTTGAGAACAATCAAGTTGCTTTGTTGCTTTGGCCACCGAGATCTCCCGATCTTTCAATCATCGAGCACGTCTAGGATATTTTGGGAAGAAGATTACTCAATTTACCCCACCCTCTACAAACTCTAGCGGCTCTGTGGCACGAGTTACAGATAATATGGGATGAGATACCTCAGGAGGAAATCGGCCACCTAATTAGAAGTATGCCCAGATGTGTTAATGAGTGCATAAGACATCGTAGTGGCGCAACATATTATTAATTTTTTTTTGAAGATGTTAACAATTTAATTTTTATCAAATGTTGATAATTTACTAGTCTACCTAAAATATACTTGTATACCAAAAATTGTTCAATTAAAATAATTATTACTGGGTGTTCTTCTTTCTATGTCACTTAGTATACATTTTTTTAAATGAATAATAATAAATAAAAATCATAAATACCGAAATCAATATATTAAAAAAGTTATAGTAACTTTTGAAATAATTAATTAAAAAATGTTAATATTTTGGAGGAAACTATCTAAATTTAATAAAATATTTTTAGAACTATTTATCAATTTTTGTCTAGAAAATATTAAATTAGGAAAAGAGGAATTTCAGGGACTATCAAAATATTCGGAATTTTTCATAATTCTAAGGAGAAGAAATCCACATGTCTATTATTTGGAAAAATATATTTTTGATAACAACGATGGTTTGATTTTATTAAATTGTCACAAAAATCAGTTTGGAAACACATTTTTTGAAATAAGTTTACCATAAAATGTAAACCTTAGATTTCTATTAAAGTACAAACAAAAAATTTAAACTATAGAATTAAAACCAAATAATTATATAAACGAAAACTACCCTAATATTTGACTAAATTCCAATCGACATTGATTTTAAATGATCTTTATTTCATGTAGAACCATTTTACAACAATTACTCTGCACTCTTTAAATGAACCATTAGATCCGAACGAGGATTTAAATTAATATTTATATATGTACATCTACAAAAATTAGTAAATTTAGATAAATGTAGAAGTAATAATAGGCTAAAACTTTTCTTTTTCCAAAATATAAATTAAGGAATTCCTCAAAGAAGAATTCTTGTAACCATTTTTGTGTATTTTGGCCCTGGATTCTAAATTATTCTTAAAAATTTGATAAATAATCTTACATCATTATTCAATTAACTTATAAGTTATAGACTACCTATAAATATACTCAAATGATTTTTTTATCTATGATAATCTTTTTGGGTTAGAGTAACTTAACCGGTGGGATATTTTATTTAAACACCATACTCTTGACCAAAGATTCCACTATGTAACTGATTGCTTTAGGTATCTCTTTACCAACTGCTAGAAATGTTAGTCTTATTAGAACTTCACATTAATGAACCATCTGTAGGTTTTCTCTTTGCTAAGTCTTCAGTATGTTTCTTATTTTGATTTCTTATTATAAATTAATATATTCAGTATCATTTTTTATTTTAATTTGAAGTATATCTCTTCAGACAAAAATTATATAAGTATACATATTTTAAGATCGGTTCTACTTATTATAGATTACATTTGCTAGATTTGTTTCGATGTTTTAAGTTTTAATAAACGTGAGCTAATGGCTTTTCGTATTATTTAAAACACAGAGGCCAACCCTGCGTGGACCTTTTCCCGGGTGGGCAGATATCAAAAGACCTTTTTTAATGGCGACTTTCATCGTTAGATGCCTCTGGACCCACTCCATTTTTCTTTTTGTGGTTTATTATATTCGCATAGGATTTATGCGGCTGATAAGCTGTGCTCAAACAGACCCGACCATAATTTCCTTACCAAGAAACCCCTTTTACCAAATTCAATCATCCTTAAAAAAGAAAAGAAAGAAATGGCTCTTATGTGAAAAAGTTCTTATATTAAGTGCCATTATAACAGAGGAGTACTTAAAATTTGGGAAGATGAGCAAATTTATTTTTTTCGCTAAATTTTCCTTATCTTTGTGAAATGAAACATTTTTAATAAAGCTTTAGTGAATTTTTGAAAATGGGAATCATGTATTGTATGAAGAAGTTCATCATGATATAATTAACGCTACAATTATTTACTGCGACTTTTGAACCAGTAAAATATTTTAGGCAATATTTTAAAGAAATATGTCCCTTATGAAATTCTTTAATATTCCCGAAACAATTGCTATTTTAAAATTTCAAACAATTTTACTGAAGAAGAAATTGTATAATTTATAAAAAACTATAACTATAACTATAACACGGACTATCGTAATCGAATCTTTTATATTATTATTTATTTGAAATCGAAGCAACCTCAAAATATTGCCACAAACATGATTTAAACTTGAATGACAACTAGTTTCGACCTCACAAGGTCATCATTAAGTCTGAAAATATGAGTGTACAAATAACAATAAAAAGCAAAAATAATCAATCAAATCTTACCACAAATAAAAAAGAAAATAACAAATTTCAATTATACAGAATACAGCACAGACTGCAATGTGAAGTGAAATTACAAATAATAAATAAAATTACTTAAGGTTACCACTAACAAACGGCAGTAGATAAACTTAACAACATGTCAAAATTTAAAATTTAGATCAAACATTTAAAATTTAAGTCAAAATTAAAATTGAAAGTTAAAACTAATACTAGCTAGAGACAGCCAAGTTTGTGTTGCTTAAATAATAGACCAACAAGACAGAAAGCTTGCAAAAAACATTCATAATCAGCCCAATAATGTAAAGATCAAGAGGGGGAAGTAAAAACTGATAAAAGGACAAATAATTGGATTTAAAAAACGGCAAAAATGAAGGAACCCCAGACTTTGCTGGAAAACAGGTAGGGTAGAAGCAAACAACAGTGTTACAAGCAATAATAAATCTAGAGACCGTTGTAAAGGAAACCCCTATCAAAGGGGAAGGAAAGAAACCAGGATCAAGGAACCAAGAATTGAACAGAAGTAGCTTCAGCCACCCAACTACCTTCCACGTCTGACTTCCAAAATAACAGGAAGAGACGTGATTGAGGATAAAGGTAAGAAAAATCTATGGAATAAAGTCCCACCACCATGAAGGACAAAGGGAAAGAGCCCTCGAGGAGGATGGAAACAGGAAGCCCTCAAAAAGTGAGTAAACATGAAATTTAAAGAAAAGAAATGGGCCAAAACGGCAACCAAAGTAAAAATAGAGATTAAACAGAAAACAGCAGTGATGGCGGTGTCCCACAAGGTTAGAAAACAACATGTGGATATGTCAACTATCAAAAACAGAAAAGGACATAGGTAAACTTAAAACGGAACGTAACAAATCATTTAAATTAAGTAAATGCCAATTAACGGTGTAAAACAAGAATGCGTGATATAATAATATAATAAGAACCATGCCTAAAAATTGTAATCAGATGATTGAACTCATATAGAAGAGAAGATTCCAAAAATGACTGAATATACAGGGTAATGTATTTAAAAAACCAAAGTGACTAATAATTTCAGAGAAACGGCAAATCTAGCAACATTGCAAATGTCAAATCAGGAATCTCCGTATCCCAAAATAGACTTATCCCAAATTTTGTAGAATTCGGAATAGCAATTTACGAGATAATTGGCCGTTTCTAGACTTTTGGTCCACTCTGTATATTATACTTTTTGAAATGTGTCACTATTTATATCTATATATATATTGTAATGTGCCCCGTGTTGGAGCCAATTTTACAATAAAATTGTTTAAGTTAAAAAATTTTAAATTCTTACATATTTTTAAATAGTGAACAATGTTTAATCAAGAATTTTCCATTAATTTGATGTAATTTTGATTAGTTTAAGAATTATAAATATTATATAAAAACATTAATTTAGACCTCACAACCACATCTTTACAACTTCAGGATAATGATGATAAATTATAGTAATAATTGTTATCTATTTTCAGAATTATCTTATAATCATTGAAATTGTTCTTATATGTGTGTTGTTTTGACCACTTTTCTTTATTTTATTTATGTGGTCACATTATACTACACATATCACATCTTAAAGTACATATCAATTTTTGTTTAATCCAAAGTTAAATTATTTAATTCCTTTTTCAGACCGTTATAATATATATACAGTGTGGTGGTAAAACCAAAAATATTCCAAAAAATCGTGAAATAGGTCAATTTCTATTTTTTTGCAAATATTTTTTTGCAGTCATCCAACATATAGTGATCATTTTTTATATAAAATACCGTATATTTATTGGCTTTTTAATGTTTGTATGGTTTTTTTTAACAACAGGACACAATATTATTTAATAACGAAACAAATGTTATTTAACAACGAAACACAATTATATTTAACAACAACACACAATGTTATTACAACTCTATAGTTTTAATGGCAAAAATAACGTTATAATTGGTTAAATAAATTAACAACACTTCATAATACACCACCATCGCTGAGATTAAATAGATTAATATTGGTGCGGAAAATAGTTTTAATATCCTATTTACTCTATGAGATTTATAGGTAGATTCTTTTTTAAGACAAAATTCAGATAAAGTGACTAAGGATGAAACATTAGCGGTATGACAGATACGCCCTTTAAATACAAATATTTAATGATGTCAGATTTTATTTAATGCAGAACGAATTTGCGCGAATTTTTAAGAAAAACAATTGAAAATCGACAAACCAATTTTTAAGGCTAGGAAACCCAATTTTTGGGGATAATAGATAGAATTTCGGGAATTGTGCGCGAAATGGAGCCAATTGGAGGGCCTAAGGGTAAGAGAAAAGGAAAAATAAAGAAAGCAGAGAGTGAATCGGAGACCGAAGTTAGGCCGAGAAGCAAGATTAGGAAAAACGCAGAGGAAATGGATGGAAAACCGATAGCGGGAGGATCCCAAATGGGTAAAAACAAGGATTTGGAAACACAATTAAGGGCGAGACCTAACTTAAGGAAAAAGATTAAGGACCCAATTTTCAAAGAAGCACTTGAAAGGAAATTTAATGAACACACGGAAGAGTTTGGTGAGTACCCAGATTCATTAAAGATAATGGAATTAGTCGAGGAGGAAATGGAAGATGAGATATTAATGAGAGAAGTCTCAAAAGAATTGATGCAAGGAAAGCACAGGAAATGGGCGGAGGATATGATAATGGAAGAACCAAGCGACGAAGGAAAACCTGAGGAAGAATGGAAAAACACAAAGAAAACCAGGAAACCAAAGGAAAAAATATTCAGTGAACGAATAAAAGTACACAACCGATTTGAATCTTTAAGTGAGCTCGACTCAGACGAGGAAGAAGAAAGGAAGGAGGAAAAAACCATAAACGCAAAAACACCACCAGTGGTATGTGAAGGTAAAGCAGATAACCACCATTACTTCATACAACAGGTGAGCAACACATTAAAATCTGATAATTTCACAATCGAATTTAATAACCAAAATACCAAAATATTTGCGGGCACTAAAGAATTAAGGGGAATACTCATAAACCATTTAAAAAATAAAAATGTTAAATTCTTTACATACACTGACAAAACAGACAAAGTAAAGCGTACGGTACTGAAAGCTATACCGAATCTAGACATAAAAATGACAAAAACAGAACTTGAAGAAAAATCAAAAATAAAAATTAACAGTATAGTCCCTATGAAGGGAAGAAATGACGAATCGCAAAGCTATAGTTACATGGTTACGGTCAGTAGAAATGACGAAATTAAAAACTTATATAAAATTAAAGAAATCGAACATATAAAAATAAAATGGGAACCCTATATAAGACGCAATAACGTTACACAGTGTTTCAACTGCCAAAGTTTCGGACACTCCCAGATCAACTGTAACATGATGCCGAAATGCGTTAAATGCGGTAAGGATCATGCAACGAAGGAATGCAAATTAGTCAAAACAGAAACAAGCAAGGCGACATGCTGTAATTGTGGCGGTGACCATACTGCTAGCAGCAAAAGTTGCGAAAAATATATCAAATACGTTGAAAGAATTGAATTAAACAGAAGTAGAAGATCTAACCATAATCATAACATAAACAACAAATATACAAATAGTACGATAAAAAGTAATGTAACATACAGTCAAGCCGTAAGAAGTGGAAACCAGAACATAAACATAAATACTAACCCAACAATACCAACAGTACACCAAAAACTAACAACAAATCAAAACCAGGAAAAAATAAAAGAAATTTTCGAAACGGTAAATGAAATCGATCAAATTATTAATCTACATAAAATGTTAAATTTATTAAAGCAATTACGAGACGAATTAAAAGAATCAACCACCTTTATGCAAAGAATGGAAATAATCTGTAAATACGAGAAACTTTATAATGATAATTAAGTATCCAGAAATATAACATAATGTAAAACGATCATAGATCGGAGAACTACCTAACCCTTTAAATAAGGAGGCTACATGCTGTAAGAAGAGCCGGGCAGAAAATTAAAATAAAAAGAACCTAATTCAATAACAAATTTAAAATAAAAATAATCTTGGTGCTTGTTCGGAACAGATATGAAAGAAAACTATAAAAAATTTAACAAATTAAGAACTAAATATGGAAAAAGGCCAATCCCATTATTATTATTATTATTGTTTAATAATAAATAATAATAGCTTAATGCTGGAAAGCTAATGAGCAGTTTTTGCTGTGATTAAGTCATATTTGACATTTGGTAATTATTATGTGTTCTATTATTTTATGATTGATGGTTATTATTGTCTTATTTGAAGTTTCAAAATTGATTTAAGAATTAAGCAGCTAGTTGAACGTTTTATCTTGACTGGTTACGGTAAAAGAGAACGAGCTCACAGGAAGTGTGTAGAATATTTAATCCTATATAGAAAAAAAAAAATAGGGAGACTGGTACGGTTGAAAATTTATCCAAAACGGGTCGTCCAGCTATAAATGACACTAAAAAATTAAATGTACTAGCAGTTGAAGATTGAAGGATACAATTTTGCGAAACAATTATGAAGTCGAATGGAATCACTCACCTGATACACCAAGTTTTACTTTAAATGGTGCGGTTAGAAGTGTAGGTACTGGACAAAAGAAAACCTAAGTAAATTTGAAAACATGAGCCACAGTAGGCTCAAAAAGTGAATATGTGCGCTTGAATTGTAAAACACGAAATTATTATTATTTGAAGATACTTCATAGGCTTCAGTATATTTAGAATTGTCAAGAGGTATCTTGCTCCAATTTTCATAAATTTATTCCCAAGTAGAAATAATCTTTGAGGTTTTTATAAAAGCCTATGGTTTCAAACAGAATATTGCAACTCTCCATTATCCTGTAGAAGTTCGAAGATATATGGATTAAATATTTCCCAGTAGGTAAATTGGATGACGGGAAAACTAAACCAAAAAAAGATTAAAGAATTAAAAAAGAAGAACAGCAAAATCGAACTTACTGGTATTTCTAAATTAGGTAAAAACTGACATAATTATATTACAAGGGCGTATCTTTCATTTACTTAATGGTATATTTCAAGTGTGTTATTTTGTCGAAATCAAGTCTTTAAAAAGAATCAAAAAGGTACATGTGGAAGACCTTGTATAGTAAAAAAAAAATTGTTAATGATCTCATTCATATTTTTGATTTAGGAAAAAAACAATTTATTCAACACTTTGTGGACACAATATATTTAAAAGTCAATTTCGATATTTTTTTTACGTATGACATATGTTAGATACGTAAATAAGCTGGTTAAATTATAATCATTTTTTAGGTTTGTCGTACTTGAATTACAGTAAAAGTTACAACATTGTGCTATTTATTGCTCTAATATTATATATATATTAGTGGTAAGGCTGTGTCAAAAATTGTGGAAATTTGCTGTGAGGCCTGAAAGTGTGAAAACTGTGTTTGATCATAAAATCAAGGTCGAGGTGCTTGTGGTTCTATTATGATTTTTTCATAATGGTTAATTGTACATTATGTTTATCGGCAATTAGCAGATCCCGACCGTCTGTTTCTTGTGAAGGCTGCAAAAACCATTATCATGTTATCTGTATCACAAAAACAGATAATCTGTTGGAACTTCTTCAAAGTATACCAGGGCTGTCCTGGAAATGCCCGGATTGTGTCAAAAGTTGCATCGTTATTAATTCCGATGGAATCCAAAATTTACTAGAATCTAAATTCGATGAAGCAGTATGTACTTTAAAAAACCAAGTTCTGTCAATGAAACCTGACTTCGGAGCTTCTAGTAATTTCTCCCCGTTGCGTCAACCTCTTAAATATGCTGATGTGCTCAAAGATCGATCGCAATCTGCTATTATTATTAGGCCGAAAAACAATAATCAATCGTTGACTCAAACGAAATCAGATATCTTGCGGCATCTCAATCCTACTACTGAAAATATTCAATTATCCAAGGTGAAGTCTGTTAAAGATGGCGGAATACTGATCGGATGTCTGAATCCAGAAGATAATGAAAAGTTAAGACATGTAGTGGAAGACAAAATGGCTGACTGTTATGAAGTTAAAGAAGTTACTGGGATTCATCCTCGCATTAGAATAGTAGGTATGACGGAGAATTTTTCAGCAGACGAGTTGCACAAATATCTTTTAGCTGCTAATTCCAACATATTCGCAAATGGTTCAGAGTGCAAGGTATTAAAAGTCTTTCCTACAAAAAAGAATCCAAACATTTGGCAGTCAATTGTGCAGGTAAATAAATTAGACTATAAGCGGGCATTAAATTCTGGAAATGTATTTGTCGGTTATGATAGCTGCGCAGTATATGATGCAGTCGAAATTTATCGGTGTTTCACATGCAATGAGTTTATTCAATCTTCGCGAAACTGTAACAAAACTGTCTCTTGTCCAATTTGCAGCGGAGCACATGAGGTTAAACAATGCAAGTCAAAAGATAAAAAATGTTCGAATTGTTTGAAATTATCAGATAAAAATGTTGATACAAACCATGCGGTCTGGGAAAAGGAGAAATGTGTTTCTTATACTGAATCTTGTAAAAGATTTAAAGAAAATCTATTTATATCCAAATAGCCATTACAGGTTAATTCTCATACTCCCCTCGTACGTGTGAGTGACTCCAGGTCAAGTATCGTTAAAAGTCCGAAAACATTATCTGTGTTTTATCAAAATACCAGAGGTTTAAAGACAAAAACTAGCCAGGTTTTTAATATGTTAATTCAATGTGAGTACGAGATTTTCGCACTGAGCGAAACTTGGCTTGATACATCGGTAAACAACTCGGAATTATTTCCAGATAACTTCAATATATACAGGGTGGACCGAGACTTTTTGACAACTTCACTTACTAAGGGGGGAGGTGTTCTAGTTGGCGTGCGCGATAATATTGCATCAATGCAAGTCGATTTGGCAAACTACTCTTTTCCAACTTTTAAACTAATTGATATTGTCATAGTAAAAATAATAATATCATTTAAATGCATCTATCTCTTAAATCTATATATACCACGAAACACTCCTATAACTGAATTTGAACAACTTTTTGAAGCTTTAGAGTCACTGCACATATTATATGATGGCGTTGCTTTGGTGGTTGGTGATTTTAATATTACCACCTATGCAGACAACCTAAATTCTGGAACAACAAGTAAAGAAACGTCCATCATCAATAACTTCTCAGGGTTTTTTGAATTGACACAAAGTAATTTTGTTTTTAACCATAAAAACAGACTTCTTGATCTTGTTTTCTTTAGAGGTAACTGCTTAGTCGAAAAATCATTAGACCCCTTTGTTACAGAGGATAAATATCATCCTGCTCTTGAGATCACTTGCACATTAGAGTCCAAAATAAATCGTAAAAGCAACCTCGAATCTTCCTTCCAGAATAATTACAATTTTAGAAAGGCTAATTTTCCGCTAATGTATGAGTTGATGTCGAGTATTGACTGGACTTTTCTGGATGCATTTAAAGATGCAGATGACGCCTGCATATATTTCTATGGGAAACTATATAATGTGTTCGACCGCTGTTGCCCCAAATATTCATTAAAATCGAAAAATAAATATCCACCTTGGTTTGATAAGTCTATTATCAAACAATTGCGTGAAAAAACTAAATTCTGGCGTATATATAAACGTGAAAATGATGTGCATGCTTCTGAGGAGTTTAAACGGATTAGATCTAACGTAAAACATGATATCGATATCGCTTACAAAAAATTTGTTGAAAAATCAGAATCAGAAATCTCTAATAATCCTAATAAGTTTTGGGCTTTTATAAATACTAAAAAATGCAACTCTAAAACGCCACAAGTAATGTCATATCAGAATAAAATATTGGAAAATCCTCTTGATATCCTAAACAACTTTGCTGATTACTTTAGCCAATCTTTCTCTGCTTCAACAGCATTCTGTTCTACTTCTCACAATGTTCTCACTTCCCACCTCAATATTAAGAGTTTTAGTGAAGTAGAAGTACACAGGGTCTGACACTCAGTTAAGCCAAAAATGACCACGGGTCCTGATAGTATTCCGGCATTCGTACTAAAGGATTGTGCTGCAGTCCTTTCACGACCGCTTTCAGTATTAATTAATATCTGTTTGAAAACATCCACAATTCCATCCATGTGGAAATCCTCAAAAGTGTGTCCGATTTTTAAAAAAGGTGATAAGAAAGATATATCAAATTACCGGCCTATCTCTATTATCTGCAATCTTTGTAAAGTGTTTGAGATATTACTAGAGGAAGAAATATACCGTCATGTCAGTAGGAAAATTACACCAAATCAGCACGGATTTATGAGGGGACGCTCCACAGTCACCAATCTCATAACAGTTACTCAGTTCATAGCTGAATCAATCGACAACAAGGTTCAAACTGACGTAATCTATACAGACTTCTCTAAAGCCTTCGATAAGTTAGACCACGGAATACTTTTGGATAAACTTACCTCTTTTGGACTGTCTTCGGCTTTAATAAAACTTTTTGAATCATATGTACACGATAGGAAGCAATATGTTCAACTTAATGGCTTTAAGTCTGTTGAATACATAGTCACATCTGGCGTTCCCCAGGGATCCAATTTAGGACCTCTGTTATTTAACATGTTCATTAATGACATTGCCAGTGTTATTGACGTCAACTATCTATTGTATGCCGACGACTTGAAATTATACAGTTGTGTAAAAAACATTGGTGACTGTGAAAATCTCTTCAAGAATCTGGAGCGTGTTGTTGAATGGTGTAAACGTAATAACCTTTTAAAAGCCTTTACTATGCATTTATACGGTCCAAGTTGGAGTACGCTGCAGTTGTGTGGAATCCGATGTACCAATATCACATTGATCGCATTGAAGCCGTTCAAAGACGTCTCCTAAAATTATTGAGCTATAAATGTGATGGTATATATCCGCAGATTGGCATATGCCACGCAGAATTGTTACAAAGACATAATATGTTCAGCCTTGAAATACGGCGCAACTATCATTCCGTAGTCGTCACATTTAAAATACTAAACAATATGATTGACTGTACTGACTTACTGGGGATGTTTAATATCTCTGTTCCAAGGATCACATCTAGAAGAACACAGACTTTTTATGCAAGTGTACCTCGTACCAATATTCTGAAAAATTCTCCGATTCATACAATGTCTAGTATAACTAACTTAATTAGCTCTGATATAGATATATTTGCTTGTAAATTTAGGGGATATTAAAAAGTATTTTTTTTCTAAATCTTAGATTTTTTTGTATGTAAACAAATTTTCTTTTATCTTATATGTTCTGTATTGTTAATTGTTCTGATTTTTCCTACTCTGTAATTGGGTACCTGTTACCTGTAGAGCAGTGTAAATAAATAAATAAATTATTAGACTATTATACGCATTATTAAAACGTTTTAGTGCAGTAATAGGCACAAGTTGTATCTACTAAATAAAATACTAATTAAACCAGAATATAATAATTTCAAAATGGACAAATTTATATCATGTTTTAAAATATTTATTTTACTCCGTGCTATACCGTGTATAATATTTATTAGAGCTTTTATCTTAACTAACAAATTGTAGAATTACTAATTACTAATACGCATTCAATCGTAAAAACTAGAGTGTTAAAAAATCCGGAGAACTTCATAAAAGTTAATTAGAAGAATGTGACCGTAACTCACTGCGACATTTTAACGAGATATTTCAAAATTGTTTTCTGGAAACATTGATTGATTTTAATGTTGTTACGGTAGAATAATGAAGTGATGATAAGCGAAAGGGACAAATTATTACTTGGATATTGGTCCCTCATGTGTGTTCACTCAATTAGTATTGTTGAGCATTATAGAATATATTTATGTGATGTCCATAAGGGATTCAGAATAATCAGGGTGGAAGGAAAACACGTGGAGAACTTTGATAACCGATGAAATGTATTTCAACAGAAATTTAATCTGTTTTTTAAGCCAATCGAAATGTGAATGATAGATTCGCATAATAATCCGATTTTTTACTGAATAAAAATACAAAAGTAAAGCAACTCCTCCGGAAAACCGGGCTCTATAACAACGCATTTGGTAGGGTTCGATTCCCAAAGCTAGATTGGCTTAGCGCTTTCTGGGGTTTTCTCTATAGCAGTAGGAAAATGTCAGTGACAACTGATGTTGGCAGTGGCTGAGATACCCGTTGGGCCACTACGGGGACGGAAACCCTTCGAAGTTGGATATTATGGACGTAAACTACCACATTCAGATTTGGCATGTAATTAAAAGTAAAACGTCGTCCTTTTAATATAAAGATGTTATACTGAGTGAGATTTTTCTAAAAGTATAAGTTTTGTTTAATGTACATTTCAAGTTCAAATTGGATTCTGATATTACTGAAAAGAAAATTTCTTGAATAATAGTTAAGATGCAAAATGCACTTGAATTTTTGACATTTTTTTTTATTATTGACAAAGGAACCCAATTATAGTAAATGTTGTTTATTATAAAGAATAATTGGCGAACACATATTATCATCATAATCTTATACTAGTTATATGGTAGAAAAACTGCATCGATATGGGTAGGTATGAATATAGTACAAAATTCTTTATTTTTTTATGTATGTTACCTGTTTCAGTTTGTGTACTTGTGTATTTTCGATACCTTTGCACAATGTGTTTAAAAAGTATGTGAGAAAATAATTTTATTTTTTCAACATTTATAACTTGTTTTATCTCCTAGAATAGCAGCCCAAACGTTTATTTATTGTGGATATAATATATGATCCTGAATTTTTATTTACAAAATGCATATTTTCCAAGAAATAAATGAAGACATTCCCGATGGATGATTTCAATTTTGCAAAACTATGATTGAAAAACATTTGTTTTACTTATAAATTCACCTTGTTTTAAACGGAAATGTCAACAAACAAAGTCGTTATTGGGATAATGGAAATCAGCGTATTGTCCTAGATGATCTTGCCCAAAAAGTAAATGTTTCGGATGGCATTCTAGGTGATAAAACTGTTCGACGTTTGTTTCTTAATCCAAATTTTAATTTAGATGGCTAACCTTTAACTACATGGGGGTTCACTGCATTACATCTTTCAAACCACATAGTGGCTAGTTCAAAGTTATCCAAAAAAGTGGATTGGTCGCAGAGGAGCTGTGGTCACCGCGATTACCTGATTTGACGCTGCTGGATTTCCTTTCATGAGCCCATCAGTCGCTTAATAGACGAAACCAATAAATCCACAATACTCACAGCAACTAATTACCTACATTTGTTATTCCATCACTCGTGAGACATTCCAAAAGTGAAACAATTTTTCTGCTTATAAAAACACAGTGAACATTTCGAATAGTTATTTTATTATGTTTTTTTCCGCGAATAATTTTTTTTAAATAAAATATAATTTTGCATGTATGCTAAAACTCATTTCATAAATTATGTCTCAATTGTCGTTGGTATTGCTCAAAGTACAGTATCTAATTCAATACAGATATTTAAAGAAACTAACTCTAACTAAACCTGGAGAAGGTGGATCAATAATACAGATAGATAATAGTACAAAATTTGAGCTCCCATGAACACATGACAGGCCCTATATTTAATAGAGCTCATCGGTAAGAGCGATTTATCCAAAGTTTTTAATTATCTAATAAATCAATATTGATGTAGAAGTTTTGGATTTTATTGTTTATTCCCCAGTGCCTAAATTAATTGACGAATCATGACCTGAAGCAAATTATCTTAACAAATTAATTTTAAAATCCATTTGCATTCGCTATTTGTTAATTTATTTATTTTTTATAAACTTATTTCATTTAATATATTTGAAGTTATGTGGGATATTTTTGTAACTTGTTATGTTTAATGTTTACGTTTAATGTTTTTTCAGAATTTACTCTCAATTATTTTTCGTTGAACCAGCGTATTATTTTATTTTATCATTGAGTATCACTTAACATTGTTTAAATATTTTATATTTTTTTTTAATATCAGAATACGGCATAAAATGTTTCTATTTGTGCATAGCCGATTTATTTCAAATACGAATTTTGTTGCTTTTTCTGGATATTTCATTCGATTGGCTGTATCAATTTGGATTTATTCCAAAAATTTAATAAAAACTGCTTATCGGTAATTTTACGGTTCGGAGAATTTAATAACGAAAGCTTTATTGGCGAAGTCATAAACTGGAATTTAGTTTATAGCTTGGAATAGTACATTTATGGCAAATATATGATAACGTAGCTTTTTAAAAAACATACCTATGTACAGGGAAATAATAAATATCTTTAAAACAACAGTTAATTTACATGTATTTCAAAAGATGTATTGTTTTGGTACTTATATAAACCATGTTGATAATATTTTATATGTAGAGACAAACAATTGGATACTTTTTTAACTATATTAATAATTTAGAAATAGTAAAAATGTATGTCCTTACAGATCAAAACAACCCGAAAAGTCACATTATGCAAAACACCTAATTGATTCTAAACACAAACTTACACTTAATAAAAAAATAAAAATAACAATGGAAGTCCTTCATATATGTGATATAAGAAATAAAAACTTAATTTTTTGGGAGAATTTGAAATAAGAAGAAATCTAGGATATCATCAGCATAAAGTTCTACTCGAACAAATAAATTTGAGAAATTCTCCTCTTTTGGATTATATTGTGGATAAAATATACAGTGAACGGCTAAATTATCTAATAAGGTCGTAGATTTGAAAAAAATCCCGATTTTGTTGTAAAATACCCATGTTATAATTTAAATAAAGTAGGAATGACGTCACCGGTGTTGGAGTAATCGTTAACTTTTTTAAATAGAAATCGATGTCACATGATACCTCATTTGAAAGGGATTTTAATTCTCTATTTAACGACAGTACATTTTTAAGAAAATTAGTTTGTACAGTGTGGGAAAAAATTCATTTTATTTAAATTCAATCAACTTACAATTAATGGTTTAATTAGTAATGTACTTTAAAGTACACAACTTTCGCATAAAATTTATTTTAAATTAAATGTTCGCAATGCCATCCATCGGGTTCTTGACAACATGTAAATCTACGGACACATTCGTCAAGTACATTGCGGATGACTTTTGATTTTATATAATCCTACAGGAAAAAGTCTAGAAGTGATAAATCGGGCGACCTTGCTGGCCACTCTATAAAACCTCGTCCTCCGATCCACCTCCCCTGAAAGCAATTATTTAAAAACTGACATTTTCATTAGTTAAATATGGAGTATTGGCATTTGGAAACATGACTGTAAGGACGGGTATAAGTTCGATTGTCTGAAAAGTTAACTAACGTTCTACTGTTAGACTTTCTTTGAAGAAAAACGGGCCAATAATCTGTTATTGATGATCCCTGCCCATACATTCATTTTCTGAGGATTTTTCGTGTGTGTCTCATTCATCCAGTGTCGGTTCTCTTGACTCCAATATCTGCAATTTTGACGATTCACTGTACCATGTAGAAAAAATGTGCCTTCATCTGAAAAACAATTTGATTAATGAAACATGGATTGCGGTTACATAAATCTTGCATAATTTCAGAAAACTGCAGTCGGCGATTGGGATCTTCTACGTTTAATTCTTGATGTAGTTGAATTTTGTAGGGATTGCATTTTTCTTTTTTTTTTAAATACGTAAAACGAATCGTTGAGAAACTCCAGTATCTACATCAATTTGTTTTGAACTACTATGAGGATTGTCATGTACATTTAGTTTCACGTTGTCATCAATTTTAGGACACCCATCGTTTGGAATATGTTTAACATGCCCAGTTTATCTAAATTTTACTACGATTTTACTTACTGTTGATTGTCTGATTGGTCTGTCTGGATATTTTGAATTAAACAAATTGCATACCTCTTACTGTGTTCTTTTTTATCTCCATATCCGCTAAGAATTAATATTTATATGCATTGTGTTTCACTTAGTGAGCCATAATTTACTTTTCAAAAGTAAAAAGTACAAAATTGATAACTAATGACAATTCACAAATAAAACATTTTCGACAATAGATAATAAACTAGCGGTGAGATTATCCTTTACTTGATAATTAACATTTGACAAAAAACTAATTAGTGTTTATGAGAGCACTTTTTTGTGTCCATTATTCTTTTTACTTATTTTTGCTTTTTTGAGTATTTACTTACAGAAAGTCATGGATTTAAGCATTAATTGTAATTTGGTTGAATTTAATTAAAACAAAAATTTTTCCCACCCTATAACAAATAATTTAGTTAAAAATGTAATGTCGTAAAATAGAGAATTAAAATCCCTTTCAAATGCGGTATCACATGAAATAGATTTCTATTTAAAAAAATGAACTATTACGTCACTACACCAATACCGGTGACGTCATCCCTAATCTATGTAAATTATAGCATGGGTATTTTACAACGAAAATCGACTTGTTTCGGATTTTCCTAAAAATTCAACGATTTTCCAAATAATAATCTTATTCCCTAATTTAGCCGTATAGATAATATTAGCCAAAAATTTTAGAAAATCAAGAATATATACAAAATCTGTGATCATAAACAAGACTGTAAGCCGAATGTTTGTTAATTATATTAATTTATGTATGTTATATTATAAGTAATTTGTCATATATATATATTTATATATATATGAAATTTAATACATATTTCCTATAATTTTGTGAATAACCTATTAATTAAGTTAGATAAAATATTATAGACAGATAAGATATCCTTCAAGTGAATATACGCACATAAAAAGTTATAAAATGCCCTAAACTTACAAATAATATTATTCATAATCACACACACCCTCAATGTTTGATATAAACAAAGATGACCCAGAACACCATTCCTTTGATAATGAAAGCAGCTAAGAAACAAGAAAGTACCGCTTCTTTGGGTAACATGACCGTATGATATAGTAAAAAAAAATAATTTTAGTATTATCTATATGAAATATCGAAATATCGAGTATCATGCAATTTCACAGTCTTCACACAGAAGTCAATAAACATTTTTATTAGAAATTATGCAACATGCTTTACATGAAATTTACCAGCCTATCATTCGGAATAATTAATTTTGGTCTTTACATTTCATGTATATCTATTACTAATTTATGTAGTAATTACCTGGTTGTTACAAGATCTTAGAGAATAATAGAGACAGACATACGTTCGTGTATCTGCCTTTAGTTAGTCGTAAGTTAGTCTCAGCTCGACTTACCGCTTAATTAAACAACAGTGTTAACGTGTATATACTTTGCTAGTTATTTAGTACTAATTGTTTTAATTGCCTTATGTATACCATAGAAAAAAAAATACATTTTTAAATGTAAATGATGGTCATCCGAATATGGGTACAATGAATTCCTTCAGGTCGTGGTTTGCACTAATTTCAGGCACTATAGAATAGGAGATAAAATCCAGATTTATTACATAAATAGATAAAAGGTTAAAAGATTCTCAAATTCAATTGTGAATCATATTACTAATAGTAATATTGTAATACGTTGTCGCAAAAATAGCGCTTTTAAGTAGGTTTTCACTTTTATTTCATTAATATGCTGTTAATTTGTTTAAAATTTTGTGATTGAAAACTTGAAAACAGCTACCAGGTATGAACGAAAGAATTAATGGAAAAGTGAAATATAGAATATGTTTGTTTTCTTTTTGGGTGTGAAATGAAAGTATTTTTTTGTCAAACATTTGCGATGTTGCGAATACTTTAATAAATTAGATGGAGTAATATTGGTCTAAAATAATAGTTTTTCTTTTAATCCAAGACTTTTTTTGTTCTTTTAGAAACGGTTTATTTTGTATATTTTTTAGGATTTATAAAATTCCTTTTCACGATGCCTAAAGCCATCATTTTAAAACAAAACACGAATTTTCCTACAAATTTTAGAACGAACTTCGGTTACATGTTTAAAAAAAAAGTCAATTTTAGTAAATCGATTATTCATTCATTACAGCTCAAAGTAAAATGAGGCCAAAATTCTTGGCAACTTTAAAACGTGGAAGGTTATAGAAAAGGTTCAAGAAAGCGAAAACCAATATCGTAAATAATTTTATACCCTTGCTTAATTTAAAGAAATCGCCTTGGGATAATAATTTTGCTTTCTATTATATTTCTGTAATAAAACATTTTTTATTCATATATTATATGCAATGAGCTCGTCAAGATTGGAACAAATTTATTTAAAGCTTTATTTATTTCTTTTTGGAGTTTTAACGTCATTTTGTTTTAAATGGCAATAACCTTATATATATGTTTGTACCGTCAAAAAGACGCATTTTTTGCGTATGGATTACAGATATTATGTTGTATATTACATTACAATACTTTAAAAAGAAACGCTTATGACTAATGTAAATGTACTATATAAAAATTTAAACAGCATTAAAAAAATTAAATTAAATGATCAAATTACATGCAATTTGCCTCCTGATTTAACTCCAACCCCATTAGACTTTCTTTGTGGCGATCCAAAATTTACGTTAATTGAGCCAATAACAGACAGATTTAGAACTTCAATTAAACTAATTAACGCTGATACCCTAACCAATGTTTAGGAATTTTTTTTCACTACTGCCTAAATTTTTTGTTTTTAATTTAGATTTATGAAAATATTTTTATGTAACATAACATAGTATCTATTGTTCATACGCAAAAATATTCTAAAATGTTTAAAAAAATGACTCTAATGAAATAACTTGAACAGTGATGACGTCATAAATAATTTGTGTACACCAATAAATCCACATATAAAAAAAATGGGCATGTCCTAGCTTTTTGCTGGCTAAATAAAGCATTAAACGAATTTTTTCCAACCTTTACGTGCTGACTTTATACATATATACCAGTGTAACTGTACGTGCTCTTACAATATGTTTAAATATCATGCCGGAAAATATTCGAGATTAGCCTAAAAGAAAACTATTTTATTGAATCATAAACTGACAGCTGACAATTATAAATTGACCATTAAAAGTTCGAACACAATAAATCCATAAATAATAAATGTTTTAATGCGGCTTAAATTCTTTTTGGTATAGAGTGAACCAAAGTTTGACAATCCTCTCGGTAAATAAATATTATACATTATCAATGTTTATTCGTAATTCATCTTATGTACGATGGTGATTATTTCTGAACTTCTGTTTCATGTTGTGCCATAGATTATCAATTACGGTTAAGTCCCAACTACTGCTCCATCAGTCCAATGCTACTACACCATATCGATGAAACAATTTTTTCGTAATTTTTTCTGTATGAGACCATGTCACGCTATTTCCAAAAAGTTTTTCATAATATATCAGAAGTTATTTTCAAGAATTTCTTGTTACTTGGCGGCATATATGGTATATTCCAAAAACTGCATATCACTAATACCATTAGTCTAGATACTTCCCTAAATCATTACCCCCTAAGCATACTTTACGATACGCTTCAAACAGTCGTTATGATAAACTTCATTCGTACTCTAAATCTTTTATTTAGAATCTACATACATTAAATTTAGATTCCCCAATGAAGATTACCTTACTCTACTCAGTTCAATTTTTCTTTTACTTGCACCGGGTCAATAGCATTTGATTTTTTTTTTCATAATATTCATCTTTAGCATGTAATTATTTTTCATTAATATTTTAAAATTTTAAAAATAAAATGCGCTTAAATTAGCATGTGGATCCACTTTCTAAATTGAAATACGTTCCTCATTGCATTACGAAATTGGATTTGCACATTCGAACCAACTTTTTTTTTAATCGCTCTGTTACTGACCTGGTTCGATCAGAGCTTTCGCCCATGTTTGATCTTTTTATCGTAAGAAATTATATAGTAGACTTTCTTAGTTGGAAGTCATGGGTAATTTTTGTCACTTTCATGCACCAGGCATTCTGCTTTTTTGAAGCTATTTTACCTCGACCTACTTTAAATAATGGATTCAAAAAACACTGATGGAAATTGTTACAAAGTTACAAAACTTTTACAAAAGTACTGACACACATTGACCGACTTGAAATTTCAAAAATTCCAGAAGTGAACTTCAAATCTGCATAAACATTGTATTTGGAATTGTGTAAAATATTCTCCGAATATTCAATTAAATAATGTTTTGTATTGGTCCATTATGCTCTTTCCAATAATCAAAATATCAGTGTCTGTAAAAATAAAAATATTCTAAACAAGTAAACCTAATTTCTGAATCTTTTTTAAATTAATTAGTTGTGAATTTTTATTACCCAGTTTTTACTCTTTTTTCTTCGCCTGCATTTCGTATTAGCTCATTTCCCGCAAACAAATGGGTAAAATATAACTAAACACAAATGATAGAAAATAAAATAGAATTTGTTCAAAGTTTTTATTTTTTTAATAGAATTTCCCCACAATTCAATACGTTATTTGACAATATTGTAAATTCCTATTTCTCAACAGGTCCACTTTATACGTGTTGACAATATTCTCTATTTAATTTCTACATTATTTAGAATACGAATACTGAACATATCCATCCATCTCTCTTTTACGTGCTAATACGTTACCGTAAAATATAAGTAAATCGAGTATACCGTACTCAACACAGCTACATAACCAGCATTTTTTTATTTTCAACAAGTACAATCACAACAATTTTGTAAGCAACGTCTTTTTTTGTATAAAAAATAACTGCAACTTCTCTAATAGGGCACATCATAAAATATTGTATATTATAAATATATTAACAGGTTCAGCGCCATGGCGGACACCGGTGTCTGCCCGATTATACTAAATTTGTCGTAATTTTTACAGGGCCACGGCGGACACCGGTGTCATAAAAAAAATTAAATATTGAACTTTAAAGAATACGGCAATTTATAGAAAAACTATTTTGGCCCTACAAGAATGATCGCTCAAAATGTCATGGCGCTGAACCTGTTAAGCGAGAAAAGAGGGAAATTCAATTTAAAACTCTATTTGTGTGACACTCTGTGAAATTGACAAACTTTATATAATAAATGAACACTGATGTGAAAATCTTGGTTTTTATTTTCTTTTTAAGTGCCTGCAATTAATACGAACCGCGATCTAAACAATTCCATTTTCGAAACACATTTGGAAACCCACCGGTTATGTTTAAATAAGTTATAATAAAATAACAACTTTGGACTAATAATTAATGAACTAAGAGACAATATATTTATTCTGTCATCAAATGCAGCAAAGTTTTAACTCAATATCCTCAAACGTTTTAGGTCAAAAAGAAAATGTACATTATGTTCCCATGGGCTACAATATTTGCGGCAATTGCATTTGCAAGTTGGTCGCTAGGAAAATAAATGCTTATGCGTTGTGAGAAAAGTTTAGTCGATTAGGGATTTGTATGACTTAGAGAACTCGATTCACTTTACCAATTACAAACAAAGCACATAAAATTAATATTCATGAATTACTCGTGAATTCATGCACTAATTTTGGCAGTGCGAACCACACGTTTACACATTCATAAGGCCGAATTTACATGACTAAAACGCATTCAATTAGATTCTACTTCTTGTTTGTGTATTTTATTAGTAACTGTTTATTTGATTAGATATACATTAATTAAAATCATAAATCAATACTTACGTGTATATGGGTATTTACTTACATATTTCTACATTGTCTCCCTATCACAATAGAAGATAGTAAACGGGCAAGAAACAATAAACTAGTAACGAGGATTGCAAACTATTTAGAAAACTTATTCTGACCACATGAATATTAAGATCAGGAACTCATCTCTACTAAAGAAATAGCTTATAAAATAAAAAATATTAATGAGTAAAAATCTCCTGGCTATTATCTATAGAAATTTTAAAACACCTATCTAAAAATGATTTGCTTCAAATAAATAATTCTACGAATGCGGCGTTGTCAAAAATATTTCCCCGGAGTCAAAAGATAAGCAGAAGTCTAAATGATACTCAGGCAAATCACCGCGTGAAGTCTCCTCCAACAGAACGATCTATCTTTTGTCTGTCATCAAAAGATTTTGAAAACTTTTGCTCAAAAAAATGAAACTAATAAAAGAAGTAAAGAATTAATAGTTTTTTAGAACGACAAGGCCTTACTGCAAATAATATTATGTGAACACTACTACCAACTAATGTCAAAACACATTGACGTGAAGTGTCTATGCGTAGTAAGTTATTATTACAGACATGATATGATGTAATTTACTCATTAGTTAAAGTTAAATTGCTCGGTAATCCTTATTGGACAGATTCCAACTTTTAATACTCGTAATTAGCGTAAAATAAAATTTAGTGAAAAATAACTTAACGGTATATAATGTGCAAAAAAGTTCAAATTATAATTACACCATGAAATTAACTATTAATAAAAAACTTCTAATATTTGACGTTTTTCAGAAAACGAGATTCCTATTTATGATAAAATGGTAAGTTGGTTCATTATATTTTACAGTTTTAGATAAAAGATTAGTGACACAAATATGTTTATTGTCGGAAAACTCTTTTCATGAAACTTTTTTACATGCACCATTTTATTGCCGAGAAACAAAGCAATAGAAAACAAATATATTTTTTTTTATATTAAGTAACAATGAATATAATTGTTGGACTTTATAAAATTAGATCAAATTAGTGAAGTTTTTTATTAAACTAATTAAAAATTTTCTACATCTATAATATCATTAATGTGCTTCTATAATTTAAATATTTTTAGGTAAATGTACAATTTTTGTTTTCAGTCTTTTTGCTTCTTACGTATAAAAATAGTAAATAAAAATAACTTCGTTAATATCAAGATGTTTTTGCTGTAGCCTGGTTTTCCATTTATTCAGGTCTAAAATTACAGAACATACCTAAGTCAAGTTGTAACATTTTATATGATCTTGCAATTACCGCAATCGTCGGTACGTGACTCTCTGTTTTTATTTACACCTAACATTCACTTCAAAGCTCAGTTTATGTAATATACTCAATACTTTATACTTTCCCCGATTTTTAATATATATCTTTGACGGTTCTGCAGACGAATCACTTATTAAATTTTTCGATTGTTCAGTTAGTTCCAATATCAAATGGGACACCTAGCATTTATAATAGCTCCCTTATTTAGTATATAGATTCATTACCAAATAATTCAGAAAATTATTTACATAATACATAGTTATTTTTTCTTTTCATAATTAAAATATTAATAATCGATATTTAAGTTGGTATACTCTTTATTATTTTAGTCTATAGTGACACAAAATAAATAATTAAAAATTCTATCTTAACGTAGAACCACCGAATTCGTAATTATTATGAAAAGCATTAAATATAAAATAAACGGTTAGTTGGAAATAGTGCAATATGTCCAGAATCTGTCAGTTTTTTCCGATTGCTAAAATCTTTGTTTGCTTGTCCACTGTGTAGTTATGAAGTTTACGAAGCGTATTAAAGTAGTGACGAGGAATCGAATCCTTTTTTAGAGATCGCTCATTCGGTACTCAAGTACATTAAAGTATTGAGTACTTAACCGAGTACCGAGTACTAAAACATATGTTTCGGATTGAACTGGTCTCCCCTTAAATACTCATAAAATAACTGGAGTTTTGTGGCAAAATAGTTCTTGCCACTGTCAGGTCGATCATAAAAATATTGCGAAGTTATTAAAGCAGGATATATTTATATATTTATATATTTTATTATACCTATATTTAGACACAGTTACACCATATATCAGAAAAAGTTCTGCCAGGTATTAGGCATAAATAGAGATATTCTATTTTTTAAATAATATATATGGTAATATTGTGTCGCAAAATATTTTCGAAATATAAAAAGTACACAATTAGTCGGTTCCACTCGTAACTCGTTACCCGAGACTCAAGACCCGAGACTCAAAATCAGAAACTCGAGACCCGATTTGATTCGAGCTCGAATGATTCATCTCAGCAAAACAACTGAGATTTTGTTTACTCGTTCTCTGGATCGATCCTGTTACCTTGTATTCGAGTACAACGAGTACTTTTAAGAATCGAGTACTTTCCGATCCTTTGTACTCGAGTACCCCATCACAATATTAAAGGTAGAATTAACGCGAGAAAACGTGCGTGCTATATTTTATTATGATTTTCGTTGTGTTTAAATCAACGATGTATGAAACGTTTAATTTTTTTATTTGCTGGTACTCATTTAGCTGCAGAGAAACTTTGTTTTAATGCTTACCACACAGTTTCTCCATAACTCAAAATGTAGCCTAGCACAAATAAAGCAAGATCGGTAGTTTGAGTTTTAAAGTAAACTTTTGATAACAAAAATTTTGCATTTTGGAAATACTTCGAGAAAATGTTTTGTTACCAAAACTGGTCACATGGCTATAATAACTTTAGAATATCGTCGAATGGTCGTTGGAAATATATATAACAATTTGCTTACCAGGAGTAATTGGTGATTATGTAAATGCAACATCCTACTATCTGATCCTGCCACCGCACCAGTCGATTATTTGAATAGTTAAAAAGTTACATTAAGACCCAGTCATCTTTAAGCCCCCATTCAATAACAAGTAACTTTTCTGTGTATACCAAAATCTAAAATAATGGTCAATGTTTGTTGAAATAACATCTCACCCTCTACTTATTAAAAAGGCCTACAGGAGTACCGTCGTTGACATATGATAAAATCCGCCATTGCTTTTTGGCATGCAGTCGCCATTGTTGTTTTTATATATAATTCAAAAATACATATATTCAAGTTAACTTTAAATGTATCGTATTAAGTCGATGCGTTTTGTAAAAATAACCTGGCAGTTTTTGATTATTGTAATATTATTAAATTTTCATCAATACAATTGTTTTCTTTTTCACAAGCTCCAGTGCAAGGGCAAAGAAGCAGTTCAAATCGAAATTACATATATTCTAGGAATATACTCTTAAAGAGAAGCTTGAAATTCCACGTTGATCGTACAATGTTTTTTTACCGTGCATTCATTAACTTTTAAATAGTGTTTCAATAATTTGTTTGAACATATGGACATGTTCGTAGAATGAAATGACAAATGTTCCGAATTTATCCACTGGCCCCCGTATGTAAATGAAGAACAAAATTTAGGTGTAAACTTAACTTAAAATATAAATGGCGTTTTCATTACAGAATGATGGATGTCCATGGCGCGACTGAATTTCATTCTCATGCTTGAACGAAAAGCTATTTTTCTGTTTCATTTATTTTTGAATATATTTTTTCTAAAAGGTTTCCTTCTTTTTTAATCCAGACATCTGTCGTTTTTTCTTAAGCTTTCCATTGATTTTTTGTCAGTGTTGTCATTATCTTTAATGCTCAGGATCATTTTTTCAACATTTTAATTAACTGACAGGGAGTTCTATGGTATATAAAAATACTACAAAACGCAAATGGTAGTGATCTAAATATTTTTACGGTAAAATGGACCATTATGGTTCATGTTCTATACTAATTTTAGTTACTTAGGAATAGGAAATAAAATTAAGGACTTTAACTTCAATGTTGAATTATTATATAGTTAAATGTTTCAAATTCTTAGAAATTAATAATAATACCAAATATGTTATTATTTGCACGTTGACAAAATTTTATTAAATTTAGTTGCAAATAATGATAAGAAAAAGAAAATCAATTAAAAGAAAACACAAAAATAAAGTAAATGTTTATAACAGATGCCTAATCGGCTGTAAGCTGTTCTTCCTTAAGAAACCTTTAATCACTACAATAATATTAGTCTAAGTAGGTTATTACCATTACACCCATAGTACTGTTATTGAATAATATTATTACAAAAATTTCAAAGGAAAAGAAATAAAATTATTCATTATGAATTAGCACATATAATCCTGGAGAAACAGAAATACACTGAAACTTATTAGCGATCCCAAATAAAACAGAATAACAATAATGTAATAAGAAACAATAACAACATGAGAATTCAAGAGGATTGCGTTGCACATTATTCGTTAAATAATTTTTTATACAGTTTTGTATTTAACTGATGCAATAACATATTTTTAGTGTTGTGGAAGATAATTGTATTCTTGAAAACCGCTATATTTAATTGATCTTTCAAAAAGTGTTCTGTGATAAGTTTGGGATGGAAAGCAACTGTTTTCTTTTTAAATTAATATTTTATGGAATAAAGACAGTGTATGTAATAGTCTTCGCGTAAATCCCAGTCGGCTGTCAATTATGGTGTATTTCCAAATAGCAAAACTGATAATTTAGAGTTATTATTAATAATAATAATAAATAAGTCATGTTTACTTGATAATTCAATTACAGCTTTGACTTCATTATTTATTAATTTCTATGCATTGGTATGGGATTCCCTTTTAAAAAATAATAAAGAAGAGTATCTTCAGTATACATGTATATTTTTAAATATTTTAAAACGTTGGGTATGTTGCTTGTATGCAAAGAATACAGTGTGTCTACGTAAGTTGGCGCCATACGGAAAACTTTTTTATTATTAATTTTAGGAAAAAAAGTTGTTCTTCATAAAAAGTTCTGCAGAGTTTAAAACCTAAAAAGCAACCATTAGATATAAATTTTTTTCAGTCATATAGGAGGTTTGTTAGAAAATATGATTTCACTCAAGAGTAAAGTAAAGTCACAATATCGAAAATTGTTATAAGAAAAAGGTTCTTAGATTTAAAAATGACATTAAAATATGCAACAATTTTTATTTACATTGACAAACATTTTTTTTGCTTTTTCCTACCTTTCTCTCTAATTTTTAATGACACTGATAACATTTCAAAATTTATAATTTTATAACTATGCATTTAAATGAATAAAAAATTGTATAAATAATTTTGTTATAATAACCAACAACCTGTTTCCTCAATTTACTAATGCCTCCACATATCCACCATCTCCGCTCATGCAAGTAACCGTTCTATCACAAAATTATTTTGATACATTTCTAACCATCTGAGGGAGTTGTAAGATTAATCGCTTCTGTAATTATTCTCTCTAAATGATCAACATTTTGAAATGGCCTTTAAAAATATACCTTTTGTTTTAAGAAACCCCATAAGAAAAAATCGAGTGGGGTTAAATCTAGAGATTGCTGTGACCGACAAACGATGAATTACTCTTCCATTAGAAATATTTTCAATGTACTGACATATATTTAACCTGCTGTGACATGGGGCACCATCTTGCTAGAACCAATCTGTTGACGTTCAAGTATGGGAAGGTTGTCAAGAAAATCATTAATTTCATTTTTAAACAGCGCAATTCAAGGATTCTTGAAAAAAGTTCGATTACTCGATTTTTATAAATTCCGCACCACATGTTTCTTTTGAACGAATACTGGTTCCGAGTTTTCATTGTAAAATTTGGATTCGCATCACTCCACCAACAGCAATTTTGTGTAGAAACTGTCCCATTGGATGAAAATGTTGCTTCATCCGAAAAATAATATGTCTTGACATTAATCACTTATCTTCTAACTTTCCCTGTATGTCACAACAAAATCATTATCTCCTGGTCTTAGCGTATTAATTAATTGTGGTTTGTATGGCTGAAATTTGTTCTTTTTAGTATCTTTGCAACTGTACCTGTGTTTATAGGATTTGTCATTAAAGATGACCTTTTTCGTAAAGAATAGCCAGGATGTTCAATTGCAGAGAGTATTACTTCAAACGGAATGTCATTATTGTGAACCATGTTTTGGCGTTTTTTGCTAAATTTATTATATACATCTCCACAAGTCTCAAATTTGTTAAATACTTTTCTTACTGTTTAATGTTGAATATTTTTTCTGGATGTTGGATATTAAAAATTTCTGCGGATTCTCGAAATGTTTTATAATTGTCACCCAGTCTCAATTTTATTCTCCTTACTTAATGTTACCGGGTCGAAATTAAAGAAAAATTGTACTTTTTCATTAAATTTTAATAAAAATTGGACATTTCTATGGCTCAATGTTATCGCAAAAAAAGGTCGAAAAAAGCGAAGAAAATCGTTTTTTAATGTAAATAAATGTTGTTGCATATTTAAACGTTTTTTTTTAAATCTAAACTCCTTTTCCTTATAATAATTTTCGATATTGTCAAAAATAAAGGCACTACTCTTGAGCGAAATCATATTTTCTGAGAAACCTCGTATAAGACTGAAAAAATTTGATATCTAATGGTTGCTTTTTAGGTTTTAAACTCTGCAGAACTTTTTATGAAGAACAACTTTTTTTCCTAAAATTAATAATAAAAAAGTTTTCCATATGGCGCCAACTTATATAGACAGTGTATATAAGAAAGTGAAATTCTTCCTTCCAACGTTTGATAAATCCTCAAAATAACGTATAAATTGACTGGTATTAACAAAATAAGTTATAATAAGTTATATTGCGGGCATGTTAAAATCTATGTACCTAATTTAAAATGACCATCATCAAATTATAATTTACTGTGTCGAAGGCTTTGAGTATTCATTTAAATGATTTTTTATTTGAGTTTTCATTACTCTCTCTAAAATTTTTGATAACGTTGGAAACACTGTTACTGGACATAATTTTTTTTACATCAGTAGAAGATTCAGTTTTAGGAAAAGAAGAAGCCCTTCTTTCTAATTAGAAGGAAAGTCTAAATTAGAAAGGCAGTAATTAATTAAATATCTAAAATAAGGAAGGAGATGAGTACAAAGAAAATTTATTAAAGTTATATTAAAAGCCTCCATTTCAGACGCCTTCGATATCAACCCTAAAATATAACATGCTGCGTCCGTGAATTTAAATTTAGAACTAAAGTTATCTTTTAAGTTATGGTTATAAAATTCAATTTGTTACTATCTGGAGTTTGTTGGTACCTGTTATATTTAAGAAATAAATATTTAGTTCGTTGGTAGTAAACTAAATTTGCTGCTTGTTTTATGTTTTCCTACTATATTAAACCTCTTTTTTAATCTAAGTAAACCCTTTTCTCCATTCTGATTCCTTATAATAGTTTCAAAGGGCCAACTTTGTATATTTAAATTTTGTAATAGCGACAAAAACTAGTAAACTTGAAATTTTTAATGAATATCATAAATATTTTTAATGGAGGTATTACCAAAATGAACTTTTTCATCGATATTCATATACTAACTAAAATTGGTCAAGTTAAACTGTGTTCTGATAAAGTGAGGCTACTGATTTATATACAGGGTGCGGCATTCGTGCGTCGAAGTCGATTAGTCCGCTTTTATTGAAGTTGCGAAAAAAAATATTTACAAAAAGTCTAGGAAGTCTTGAGATATACATTTTAAAATTAGTCTCAAATATACAGTGTGTTCAGGAACGCAGTGCCAGACAAAAATTTTGATTTTTTAAGTGGAACATCCCATATATTTTTACATTTTTATAAACCTCTTGCCGAGCTAATTTCAACGATTTATCACTTCATGTCTATTATGTTTAATGAAGGATCTACAGCCACCTAAAAATCACATTTTTTTGAAATTAGATGTCTGTAGCAATCAATAAAAACGGCTTACATGTTCATATCCTTTTCAAGTTCTATGCTACGGCATTAAAAAATAATTGATACAAAGTGATTAAAACTCAGATGAGATTTCAAATGTTTATTATTTATTAGTTCTTCGTTAGAATAAGATCATCCAGTAGCGTTCTAGTTGAAGCATTAATTCTCGTTGCATCAGTAATAATTTGTTTGTATCTAATCCTTCAAGTGTAGTCATATAGGTACTCAATTGTATACTTATTACTAACCAGCAGGTCTATACTAATGTCATCTATACAAATTAAATCCAAAGAGAATTGTTGGACCTTGTGAAAAAAAAAGGAAAATGAACTACTTGGGGCTTATATGACCAGAGGACCTAAATACCGAGTGTTGTAGGAAATATTGATGGGTAAGATTGAAGGACGGTCAGGAAGAAAATAACACTTATGGCTCAGAGATATCAGAAATTGGTGCAACATACCTGATACAGCAACTATTATACGAAAAGCACAAAACAGAAGCTTAAGAATAAACGAATCGAAGAAGAAGATACAAATTAAATTTTGTGCCTCTATAGTAATGGCTGATAAAGTATCTTCAACGTGATCTAAAAACATTCTAACACTTTTATCTGGCGGGCGATAAATAATGCTAATGCTTAATTCATTTACGAATTAAGGATTTTTTTGTGTAAATCATAAAATTTTATTAGATAAGGAAAGATATGGTTTTCGGTGAGTCGGACTTAATTGGTTTCAAAAAGTAGCATTACATAAATACCTGTCATTTAAAAAGCTTATTACTGAAGCTAACAGCTTATCATTTAATATTAGCAAAACCAATATAATTAGTTTTACATGTGAATTAGCCCAACTTTCACTTACAAGACATAACATTCAACAAGTAAATATGAATATATTCTTAGGTCCTTATATCGTCAATCAATTAAAGCATCAAATTGTCACTGTTTGTAAAAAATTATCAAGGAGTTGTTATTCTTTGAAATCAGTATCATATTACTTGAAGCTATTGCTAGAAAAGTTTATTTTTCTTTAGTGTCATCCCATCTACTATTATGGGATTTGCTTTTGGGGTTCGTGTTCAGCAGAACTATTTAGAAGAGTTTTTATATTGCAAAAAAGGGCTATAAGGTACATAGGTAAAGTCGATTTGGAAACATCCTGTAAATGCTTATTTTTTAACTGTGACATGCATATACATATATTTATTTTATATGTTTACAAACGCTATTTGGCAAATGATATGTGTGTCTACAAAATTCAAACTAACGCTTTTGACTTTTAATGACAGGATGAGAGAAATAAAATGTGTTTTCTCTTTTTAGATGAGAGGAGAACATTTTTTTATCAGAATTTAGCTTTGTTGCTATAGGAGGTGAGAAAGGTAATAAGTCAAGTTTGTTGTTAACTTAAGCATAATTTATATTTGCAGTAAAATAACCAAATATACTTACATCATCATACATCATTTCGGATTTAATTTTATTTAGTCTCTGTAGTTTGTTTTATTTTTATTTATACTATTCATTCTTATTTCTGGTACATATGTGCCCATTAAAAATAATGCTGAACGTTTATGGGAGATTTATGCAGCTGTAACTATTATTTCCCAAAGGGAAACTTCATTGAAATAGAACTTTTTATTTTGTGTTCATATTAAAAGTATGATATTAGATAAAACGTATTTTACATAATCTTTATCTATAAAGAGGAAAGCCACAGCAAATCATTGTTTTAATTTTTAATTTGAAAACATTTTGAAGTAGCTTTAAAGCAAGTACATTTAGTAATAAATAATTATGTATTAAGACTATATTTTTCTAATTTTTTTTTATTATATAATTTAAGAAAGTAAAAAGCAGTTTCGAAGACCATAAGGACATAATGTAAATGAGATCGTAAAGTGCCTAATTTATTTCTCAAAATAGAGCTCAGAGAACCAATAAAAAATGTAGCAGTAATACTATTGTATGTTTTATGACAAGTCGCCAAAATAGCTACCTTTTTCACTAGTAAAAGATTATATTTTCTTTGGACAATATTGGCTGACGCATCTTCTGGTACAACATACCAAACTGATATGAAATAGCGAATAAGATATTGGGTATATATTAGATGTACAGGAATAAATAATGTGGTAAATAAAACCATTATAAAATTAAATTAAAAAAATTAAAACAATGCTCTAAATAATTCTCCTTAAAATTAAAAATCAATTGATATATAATTTTGTAACGTAACAAATGAAAAAAAATGTAATTTTATTAGCAGTTCGTATTTTTACTATTTGCTCTTATGCAAGCCTTAATGCGTTCGAATGTGAATCTCTCCCTGAGGATTTTCTGTCGTTCTTGCATGACCGTAACGACCTCTTTTCTTTTCATTTCAAGAAATTATGTAGCTTCATCGTGCATAAATATAGAGTTATCCCTATGTCCCTCTCCAGAGTCTTATACCAGGCTCCAACACCAGATCAACATACCTTTCTCTAGTTATACTTTGACGAATAGGAATTGAAGAAGTCTTTTGTTCCATCATAATACCTTCCCAAAACCTCACGCTTCTTTTATTATAATTAGGGAAGGATTTGCTTGTCTATAGTCTTCTTTCACCACTTAAGACTCGAATTCGACGATGATCATGTGTTACAATGATTCTAGTTTCATCTGAAAACATCACATTCTGTCATTCTTTCGTTGTGTAATTTTTATGTTCTACACACCTCCTCACGTGATCAATTTTGTTTTGTCGAGATAATTGGAACACTGTTAGTTCTTTTCTACTACACAAATTTTGCTCACGAAGTGAAACGAACTGAATCACTAATTTTTGTAGTTACCAAAAATTACTTTCTAAGCTGTGGAGACGAAGAATATAGATTTTTTCGAATACTTTTAACTAAATGACCATATTATTCCCAAATTTACCCAAATTAGGATCCTCTAAAGCCCAAATTAAAATATGTTTTTTTCCCAATCAGTACTGATAGTTCACGAGATAAGTTAAATTTACAATTCTGTTTATAATTCAATTTACAATTAATTTTACGAAGCTCCTTTATCTGTGTTTGTCTGTGAAGCTGTTAGCAATAGTTTATTTTATATCAGAATTAATTATGCTCTACACGTCCAGCAAATTAATCATTTCCTCTTTACTACAAACATTTAACAGTACCAGAAGCAGGCAGGCAAAAGGGTTAAAGATGTTTCATTGTCGAAAACAGAAACCAACTCGGCAAGGCATTTTCGTTGAGATAATTTTCTTCGAAAATTGTAAAAAAGATTTTTTTTTCGATTTAATTTCATAGTTCAAATAACTTGTAAACTTTGACAAATCGATGTAACTACAACTGTACCTAACTCACTTAAACTCTTGATTTAAGTTAACAAAATATGTATGTTTATTTTATTAGTGATATTTAGTTATTGTCTCTCTGTTTCTGTATGCAAAACTAAAAAAACATTCCTGGCATTAGTAAAAATGCGAAGAATTTACGAGCATTTAGTGATTCTTACTCGTATTAGCTAATGATAACATGATAAGTGTCAAGAGTGTCTATAGGGTTACAAAATAAATAATTAGCTTATTTATTATTATATTATCATTATTGTTGAAATTTTGAATTGCATAACGCTTAATTTTTTTAAGTACAAATTAGTGAAACACTTTTTTGTACACTTAAATAAGTTAAAGTTTTGTCTGGATCCCGAAACCGTCGAAGTTGCCTGATATAAATATATGTTGTTAATCTTCTTTACTACATCGATGTCAATATATTTTTTATTACAATTATTAAATTTTTATCCGGTATTATAGATACTCGTAATTTATAATATCCTCCTGTGGACTTAATATATTGTTTAATAAAACTACAGCTGTAATATTTCTGAAAGCACCATTAATTGGAGGCAGTTATCATTGAAAGATTTGATCTTTTTATTATATTGAATAAGGTACGTACTAATTATATACCTTATTACTATAATGTTATGATTTAAGCAACTGTCTCAGCCAAAGATCACAACTAAGACAGCAACTACATTTAAAGTATAATCCTATTCGTATTATTTCTTTTTCTTGACTATCACATTCTATGTTTCAATTTTCTCCCTAAGTTTGTGCCATGTTAAGCATAACCTCCAATAATAACTTTTTCAAATATCCTTCCTGCTCTAGATAAAAAATAACATTAATAGAAAGAGACCATGTTCTTAACACAACCCTATGATAGAATCTTTTACTTTGCTTTATTTCTGACAAAAACACACCAGTTTCCAAAAAACTATACAAATAATGGACCTTCTAATTATTTTACACTTTTAATATTGGACATCCCCGCAGCAATGATGTTTTCAATATTTTTATTGGCTCGTTCTACAGAATCTTGGTTGTGACTATGACATGGCTAATCATCTACAACTTTTAGTTCTGGTCATATTCACTTAAAATCCTTTATAAGGTAGTTGTGGAATTCTTGGCCATTATAACTATGCATTATACTGAGTGCACCAAACGTCAAAAATATTTCGTTTTGTTTATAAGCTGCTGGTTTAAATAAAAAAGTTGTTAATGAAATAAACTTAGTTACGTAATAATTGGAGATTAATAAAATTAAACGAATTATGAAAGTGTTTAGAGACGTAGATGCAAAAAAATATGTATATCAATCTTAGTCTTTAGAAAGAAGAAGAAAACGAGTTTGCTTATTATCGTGACTTATTTTTCTCCTAAACAGTATTACCTTTTTTGAAAACAAAGTAAAGGATCAAATTCATGCATTCGTCCTGAGAAGCGTCGTTAACGTTTTTTTCAGTATGGCGATAGCCTAACAAGTAAATAATTTTAAGATTTTCCAGCCGTCTGAAGTTATTTTTGAGTAAGTTAAATGTTATAGTAATATTACCCGTTATCTATATGAAGTGGAAAATTTTGTCTCTGGATATTATTTTTTGTGTGAGTCACATACACGAGGGTAATCTTCCTCCTTTTGAATAAAATAAGTGCGATAATCAGATAATTAGGGAAATATTTTTTTGGGATTCTCACTATAGTTTAGGGAGTACTGTTGGTTTCATTTAGTCTGGGAGTATTTGAAGGTATAGTTTGCGTTAGGAAAACTCCTGGCCTGTTGTTTGGGCTAGTTTTCAACTATTTTTTGTTACTACTGCGACGTATTGCGAGATAATGCGACTATATCAAAATGTATGTGGATTTTTGACGTCGAATTTTGATTTTTTCCCTTAGGCTAATAATTAATTATCCTGTATAAGTTTCTTAAAATTAGATTAGAATACGGCATCTATCCATGTTTTATTATCTCACATTAAGCACTACTTGTATATTAATGTTACTAGTCTCCCAGTAACAGATATTAAATATAACTTTAATTAATTCATATAAATATAAAATTTTATAAGCTGTATTTACTACTTGAATAAATACTTCTTATAAGAATCATTCATTAAATAGCTTATTTATTATAATTCGTAATTGAAGTTGTAAAGATATATATGTATTTTTCTTTATTGTAAAATTTTTTATTTTAAAATTATGTGCAACACATGGATCAATTATTTCCCCCTACTCACTTTACTTACACATTTCAACATTAAGTTCTTGTTATACAATGTATTATTATGTAAGTCGTGAGTAAAATGACTTAACTAATTGGAATTCAATTCGCGAAAAAATCTGAGATTGATTATGAAAAACATATCTTGGGTCAGTATTATAACTTTAATAACGTGGACAATATAAAAAAAGTTCTTTATATTAATAAAAGATACTAATAGTCAGGGGATCAAAATTATTACCACAAAATATCTTACTTTTGTTCATGATGGGAAAATTATAATATTCATATTCATTTAAGTTTACTGTTCAAAATATGCGAAAAAGGTAAAATTCAATTCGATTAATTTCGTATACAGCATAATAGTGTTATTTTAATAGATAATAAAATACGCCATTTCCTGTAAAGGAAATACCATAATTCCGGATATTAAAGCTACTTCGTATTTTAATTTAAAATTCTCATTAAATAATCATAACCATAAAATTTAATGATACTTAAAACTTATCATCAAAATAACTTAAAGTTGAACCAAATAATAAAATATTATTAAATATCAAACAGTTGATATGAAAATGAAAAAATTTCAGACTATTAAGATTTTTATGCAAAACTCAGATATTTAATATGCAGGGCTCGTGAGATAAAAGTATCCTCGTTAAGTAACTTGTAATAGAGCTATTTTTACAAAAAATATATCAATTAATGGTCGAAGAGAAGAAATGTTTTACCAAATCGCCACCTGGCTACAAATACCTCCACTGTAACCAAATGAAATGAGATAAATGTATATTGCAAATCCTATAAGCATTCGTCATGAGTTAGTAATACCCGAAGTAAATTAAAGAAGGGAAAAAGTATAGAATCAAATTTAAAATAAAATCAAATAGATACCCATTAGTAGTTTATGGGGTCACCTTGGAGCCCCCGACCACTATTTTTGCTCAAAATCACACCAACAAGCCGCGCCTCCCAGGTGACTAAGATATACTCGTATACACATAGAGGAAAAAATAAAACAGTATCTAAGGTATACATATATTTAAATACATATTGACAAAATTAAACTTTCTCTTTTCTACTCTACATCCTACCTCATTAATTTTGAGAGTATCAAAAAGATGATTACTGAAAAGATTGACCCTAAGAATATCACTTCCAGTGAAATTCGTAGGACACAGCTAATATTAAGAAAATGTATCGCCCTAATTCCACGAAGCGCAGGTTAGAAGAAGGTGGCTCGTCATTCCCATATGGATTTAAAGAGATTAAAATTGTTTTGTTAATATGTATTTAAATAAATGTATATGTTAGACACTGTTTTATTTCATCCTCTACGTGTAAATATCTTAGTCGATAACCTAGGGAACGTATCTTAATAGGGTGATTTGGAGCAAAAAAAAGTGGTGGCAGGGCTCCAAGAAGACCCCATTCACTACTCCCAATTACGTATGCATGAGCAGAAATCAACGTTTGGGTGTAAAAATCCTCGTGGTTCGCTACACATATAAGTAATACCTTGGTAAAGGCAAAAAAAGTGCATTAAAATCACTTCTTGGTTTAGTTAATATGAATTTAAAAATACAAAACACATCACCAGTATAATAGGAATGAAGACTTCTTGACCCCATTTATTTAAAATAGGAGTACAACTGAATAAGTAAGAACTTTAATTCACATAATCCATAAACTTCCGTTATACATATCAAAGAATTTGACTTATCCTGAGAATTAACAAAATTTAGAGGCTCGAATTGCCGTCATTTCATTATTACAAAGCTTAAACCCGGAAAGAATCAACATACTAAAGAAATATTTACAAACACATTCTCAATTGAATCATAAAACAAAAACATTTACCCCATCATTACCTTAAACATACTTAACCGTTGCGTTGCTGGGATCTTTTATGTAATGGTTGGTAGCATCTTCAAGTAGAATAGAATAGAATTGCAGAATATCAGTAATGACCGTTATAATAATAATATTAATAAAATCGCAATTAACTTCGAGAAAAAGAGAATAAAATAATTGTCGAATAGAAATTTGGAAGATGGTTTAAATTCCAGAGATACAATCTCTAGGTAGGAACATTATTGACTGGATATTTTTTGTTCGTTGTGAAAAATTTATGTTACTCCCTTATTTTCAGTGAAAAATATTGTGGACATGAAAATATTATTACAGAAAATGCTCTATTCCAAACAGAACCTTGAGAGAAAATAAGCGTAAACTGTATTGAAAGGACAGAAAGGGTTATAATTACAATGTTACAACTAAAAACTGAAAAAAAGTTGGAAGTACCAATTAACCAAAATAATTTACTTATGCAAGAGCCTAAAGAGATGCCAGATACTCAACAGATGAATGATTTAGAAAACTTACATGATAATATGAAAGAAAAAAGAATAACAACCTAGAAGAGAAGACTATTTGGAAGATTGTTCAAAGATTTCCATGAAAATGTTGGCAATGACTGGGGACAATAGTAAATCCATTGGAGTGCCGGATATCTGGAGGTGATATAGATTATGTAAGGTGAATCTTGTGGAATATCTTGGAATATTTGGATTATTTTGATACGACTATATTTTACTAACCCCTAGAGCTGTATGTGATACAGAAAGGGAGAGGGTTGAGGTATGTAGCTCTATGAGCTATATGTACTGTTTGAGATTTAGTTTGAGTTGTTCTTTTTCTTTCTTATCATGTTCTTTATATTTTAACTTAGTATCTAGCGGTATACCAAGGTATGTGGTTTTGTTTCATAGTGTTTCTTCCATTTTGTTTGGTCCAATTATCACTTGATGCTTGTAGTTTTAGGGTAGAGTTTCATCCTGCCCTGTTGCAAGTAGTGCTGTGTCATCTGCAAAGGTGGCTAGTTTCACCTGTTCTAGGCGTGGAATATCACTTGTATATTGTACATATAAGACCGGTGTAAGTACACTTCCTTGTGGCACTCCTGTTGTCATTTAAATATGCTTCTTCTTCTTACATGATTCTGATTATACAACTTTAAGGTTTTAAGCATATGACTCCTGACGTCAAAATGTTTTAAAACAGATTATACTCCTATTTTTTCGATTATTCAAAAAAATATAATTTTATGAGTACAACGGGCTACCATATACTCGTACAAATCACTGGATATAAGCTTATAATATTCTACTGAAATTTAAAATTCTACTTTTATTAATGTCTCATTTAACCTTGTCTATGGGAATAGAGAAAACTTCGTATTTCTGTGAGAAATTAGATATAAATAAATTAAATTAATTGAATTCGTACTATTTTCGTGGGAAGTAATATTAGGGCTTGATTAAATACCTAAATATACACTTTATGTATACTTACAAATTTACAAAGAAACTTTAATATATTATCATAAAGTAGTAAAACAATTACGTTAGTTTGGTATAACAAGCTGAGTAAAAGTTTTGTAACCTCGGCACAACAGATGCGAAACCTGATCAAAATTTTCAACGCGTCGACGAATTCTCTTCAGGCGAATCAACCAAAACTTTCAAAGTTTAAATTAGACGATACACGGAGATTCTATTTACTCTTATATCTTTAATTATTATCAGTATTCAATTTGTAAGTTCTTGTGAAAAATTTTGAAATCGCTCAGTTGGCTAGAAGTCATTGTGGTATGTTGTCACAATACGAATAACGGAAAATAGCAGAATAATTTAGAATATTGACAGCTAATCAAGAGATCTTCAAGCCTCTGAGAACCTTTCCACAAGATTTCTAAATCGATTGATTTATTGATTATTGAGAGAGTTCTTTGTACAACGTGTAATTATATTTTTGGGTATCGAAATATTGTGGGTTTCTGGAGTCCTGTGAAATTGAAAGCAGTCAATAAATCAAATTCCCACAATCTCCTCATCCAAGACAAGTCAGAAAACTTGCCTTTGACTTACAAAAGTTAGTGCCTTAAAGTTGGTAAAATTTGCTAATGGTAGGTCCTGATTGATTTACAGGATTTCTAAAAATCAACTATCAATAAGGACGCCACAATCAACAAGTTTGTCGAAGGCTACCTACCACCTTAGACAAAACTAGCGTTACTGCCCTGGTAGACCATTTGGTTGTTATTTAAGAAAAATTGATGCACTAATATCTGTTAAAAGGGAACACTGCTGCGGGTAATAGTATGTGTGGCATACAGGCTGGGTGAAGGACGAAGAATTTTTTAATTTTATGCAATATTAATGAATACAATCAAATGCCAAAACTAAGTCGAATTTCATTATTACTGAACAATTATGAATAACATTTATCCATAGCAACTTTAATTTTTGCATAGATAACAGATTGGTGAGGCCTTCGTTCCCTCCACATTGCAAAGAGAGACTCCAGCATCTTGATATACGTGTATACGGCTCTTGAAAAAGTATTTCAACTCTGGTTCCGCACCGTAGCTAAAAATGTAAGACCATAAATAAATAAATAAATAATTGTGAAAATAGATACAGTAATTCCAAGTTAAATGAGTGACTGCCTGCAATGAACCCACTATAAATATTGGTCTCTTAAATAATAATTCTATCATTCTCTAAATTATGTGAGGATAGCAGTTCATATTTCTTTTATTTATAGGTTATTTTTTTATATTGTTATATTCATAAGGTTTTTGTATAAAATTCAATTTTAAATGATGATATTAATTATAATATGTATGTTAGTCAATTATATTATACGTGTAAAAATATTAATATATTTTTTTAACTCTACTTCAGAGATCAAGAGAGAGAGAGTGGATTTGTACATGGGCTCCAGTAGTAGTTACTTTAATTAGACTGTTCTGCCATGGGTGTTTTCCAATATTAGCTTAAATAAAGATGTGTTTCTAATGGGAATAATAAAATCCAATGGTAGATTCCCATTTGCAGATTATTGATAAAGACAACTTTTAGATTTTGCCTTTAAACGAGCTCGACCATAAAAGATTCCACCAAAAATTAATTGCTATATCCTTCTTCTAATATTTAAAAATCTTCAAAATTTATCACCCTTTTTTTTCTCAAAACTCTTTTAATGCCACTCTCTTCTATCTCATTTTTTAAATTAGCCCCTAAATTTTTGTTTCGTTTTCAACTATTTACAAGGTATTTTATTTATTACTTTTAAATTTATTCCAAAAATTTTATTAGTGTTTTTGATAGTATCTATAATGTATATAAAAATTTTTATATCGAATTTAATTATTTTCGCCGTTATAAAATATAAATGATACATATTTGTTGAGCAAAACTTGGATTTGTTGAGCAAATTTTGGATTTGTTGAGCAAATTTTGGATAGTTGAATATGACGTCTCATTTTCTGTTATCACAAAACTTATATACAGAATGAGTAAAATTAGTTGTTTTAAATTTGGATTGATTATAAATGCCATTCATTATTTTATTTTTAACATACTAAATTATTAAATGATTTATTGAACATGTTCGTGGTAAATATCATTACAATACATAGGAAAATAGTCAAACTTATGATTTTTTCTACAGATGTATTTATTATTTCTTCAGCGACTATTTCTATTATGACTAAACTTGTCCATAATCAGTCCCCAAGTAATAACGTTAGACGCGGGGAAGCAGGATAGATACAGAAAGAGTATAATCTACTTAATTTTTATTAATACTTTTAGTAGAAGAACCGAACTAGAGACGACCTTCACCCATCTGTTTAATGAATGAATGATATTTAATATGAAATTTAGTATGTTAAAAAATATATCGCGAAAGGGTTTGCTAAAAAATTCCTGGCCATACTATTTTTAATTCATTTTTGAAAAATGGGTTTTTATTAAGCAGTGCACTCATGAGTTTAACGAATAAAGTTAATACCGTTGGGTTGTCTATATTTTTCCTGGCGTAAATACTGGGTTGGCAGGTATGAACAGGTATGTCGATTCTAGTTATCTTCACCCATTTGTTTAATAAATAAATCGTATATCAAAATAAGCGCTGTTTCATTGCAAACACGATGATATATGGTTGTCTGCAAAAAATCTGGTTTGAATGAGAGTTGTCGAGTTTTAAAAAGTACAATTCTGATGCGAATGTAAACTTGCGACAAAGAGGTCCGGGCCAAGTATCCCGTGCGATAGAAGAGGATGCAACATTACAGCTTCGCGCGGTTGTTATTTCACGGCATTATTTTACAACAAAGGAAAAATTAGACCATACAAAATATTTTCCAAGAATGAAAAGTACCAAACAATTTTTGCATCATTAACGGATGAAGTTGATATTTTTGATGACGAAAAAATTAATGCTGTTCAAGAGTTCACTGCAAAAATGTATGGTATAGGATTTTTAGTACAAATACCGTTGCACGTCAGGAGTGACGTACCTCTTTCGTCATAGTACTGCCAACTAATTAAAATTTCCCTAACTAAGATAAATCATACGAAACATCACGAAAATTCACGAGGACTCATGAACGTAGTCACAGTACTAAAAAACCGAAAAAGTAATCGTAATTATTTTGATAATTTTAGAATTATTTCAATTATATTGGCTTATATACGTCTTATTCTTTATAATATAAAGTTTATAAAACATTATTATATGTTTAGTACTCAAAAAACCATAATTTACATTAAATAATTTTGAAATTTTCTACGCCCATGAGACTCGTATTTATGATGAAGAAATGACATTGTAGCGATTGGCATGCCTTGATGCGACGTTGTCGAGTATTTAGATTGAAATATTTCAACGATTTCTGACGTCCGGCCGTCAACCAGTTGTGTGTTTTCACCACGGTTTCGGTAATTTTATAATATTGTCTTTATTTTTTTGCTTTGCTAGATAGTTAACTTATAAAAAAAACTGTTTTTTTCAAAACAAACATAGTGTGAATAAGCTGATTATTGACGTTTATTTCTACAAAATGCCAAAAAATTTAGACATGCCGACAACACTGCAGGGTCGTGATCTCATAATTGATATATGACGTGCAACGGGATTTGTATTAAAAATCCTATATGAATCACTGCACCGAAATGAATGATGCAAGAAATCAAATTTTTATGAAAACTTATGCTGCGAAAGAAGACAGCGAAAAGTTTTAAAAAAATATAAAAGCTTTGACTCAAACACTATACCACCATGCTGGATATCGTTACAACAAAAAATTTTGAGAACGATCTTTGTCAGTTCTATATGGCTTAATGCAACAGACTCTAAATGTACAAAACTCCAACCTGAAAACTGTGGTTGGCATTTTGATAGTTATATAAAGCCAACAGGATTTATTGTGGACCAACCGCCTTTGAGAATACAAGATATTGTCGAAATGACGGAAAATAATGACGAATGTACCGAATTCGAGAATCTAAGTTTTACTTCCGATGAATCAGGAACGGAATAATTATTGATTGAAATTTTTTTTATTTATGTTATATTGTAATAAAATTTTCGTACGTGACACAAGATCCTTAGTGTATGTTTTTCGTTATTTTTTAATTTTAACCAACCCACCATTCCAACTCTCATTCAAAGTAGATTTTTTTGAAGAGAACCCTACGTGATACGTAATCACACGTGTTTTCAATTTTGATATTTTAGGTAATTAACTACTCCAAAATATTTACAAGTGTATCCGCTATCCCTTTCTATTGCATGAACAAATATCATGCGTACTCTCTCTCATTCGACGGTAGCGCCGCGCGCAACTGTAATGCTGCGTCCTCTTCTATCGCACGGGATACTTGGCTCGGACCTCTTTGTCGCAAGTTTACATTCGCATCAGAATTGTACTTTAGCCATATATTTTTTAACATACTAAATTTCATATTAAATATCATTCATTCATTAAACAGATGGGTGAAGGTCGTCTCTAGTTCGGCTCTTAAACCATTTACTTTTTTTTAAATACAAAATATCGAAACAATGACAGCAGAATATTTTTTACATATTTCATTTCTGTATTATCTCATTTTGACAACTTAATCGTTTTCAACGTTCATTTTACAAAATAAGCTACAAAGATCTTAATTAATTTAATTAGTCATTTTAACTCTTTTTTGCTTTAATACTTTGTGATTTTTTCTAAGGGCTTAAGTATTTCCTTGTCTATTTCACCGTGAGAAACTGAACATTTGATTAAAGTTTCTCGTGAAAGATTATTAATGCTTTTCATAAAAATGTAGTAATTATGTACAATTCAAATAGCACGACGAAATCTACATTTACAAAAATGCTTTGATGTGTACTAAGCAATTTATTTTTACTATTGAAACAGAAGGTTCTTTAGGAATTGCAGTATTTTCAATAAACGCTAACTGGTAAAATATAAAGAAAATTTAATTTAAGTTATTTAGTCATCGATGTAACGTCTGCTAGCGGCCATTTTAGATAATTTTATTCTGCACGATGATACGTTCCTAAAATATGGCTAGTATCCATTCCATCTGGTACGTACCAGGTTGACTGACCTATAACGAGGTGTGATTTTAATTATTTGTTTATTGTTTGATTTAATGTTACAAATCATTAGTTTTTTTGTGACGTATTTTAAGTTTCTGTTAAGTGTTTTGTGTTTGACAGCCCGTTAATACTAATTAAGTTGTAATTTTTTTAAATATTGTAGAAATATAAAGTACAAGCTATCATAAAAAATTAAATCCCAACAAAATTAAAGTTGATTTCAACTCCACTTTAGGCCAGTGTTCTTCATCATTTTAAATATTCAGCTGCTGTCCCATACACCCTACTTCGCAGATTTGACCAATTTGGGCTTCAGTCCATTTCTAAACTTAAAAAAAATCACTGTGGCCAGAAATATTTGTCCGATTTAGAAGTTTTACCTCATAATTCGTTTTTTCTTTCTTATGTTGGAAATTATTCTTTCTATTTTAATAGACCAAACATTATTTGTTATTGCTGGTGTTGTGAGAAATCTGGCTAATTTGGTTTACAATAAAAATATTGTTTGTTTGCTTATGCATAGGACAATTGCAATTTAAACAAAAATGGATTGAATTTTAAGTGAATACTTTCATCCAATAAAATAACTTATAAAATGATTTATTTCTTAACAAATTTGATAAAGATAACGAAGTTCAACATTTATACTTTAACAGAGTTCTTTAAATAGTTTTCAGAATAGTTTGCATACATTTTCACTATTTAACTAACAGCAACTTAAAATAACTTAATTTTACAGATATTTTGTATGAAGAATCATTAAACTCGTAAACTTAAAATTTGTGTTGTCACTCTCCAGTGGGTTTTGAGCGACCCTTAATTTTCGGGCAGTTTTCATTGGTCAATTTTTATAACTAATTTAAACGAATTGTTGGTTGGTTGAAATTAAAATGAAGGTTAGAGAAGGTAGATGAAGTACAAATGTGAGCCCAATATTATTTTAACTTGTTTAAAGTAGTGAATTTTGAAACAAAATTTCAATAAATTGGTCCGAAAGGAAACACGTATAGGCATTGCTTACATCCTTTTTGAATTTTAACATACTCTACATATCAATACTATTTATTACTACGACTATGGATATTGAATATGGATCATATGAATGGTAGTTAATTGGAGATAATATATAAATATGTTAAATTTGCGCTTTAATATTTCCTCCTTGAATATTTTACTTGTGTTTGTGCTTTCTAAACTCAAATTAAAACTATTTCTTAAAAATATCCGCATTTTTGTACTTGTAATAATAATAAATACAAGATATCCACTGGGAACGGAATAAAGCAGTCTGCATACTAATTAGTAAAGCCAGTCTAACGGAGATATGTTCGCAGAATATAAAGGAAAATTAAATAAAACCTCATTAGTGAAATAAAGCAGATAACCGTAGAAGTTCCGCTTATGTTTTAAATGGATCTATTGTAGAATTTTATGTTGCTCTTGAAATTAATTTAATAACACTATGTAGCGCTAAAATTAGCTCGAGGATCAAATATGTTCTACTTACGCTTTTATTACATAAAGTTTTTTGTAGTAGTATTATAAATCATTATTTTTATACAGATGCTAGGCTAATGGTACTATTATAGATCCATCATCAACAAAACAACCAGACATTATTTATAAACATCATTTATAAATATGAAGGTAGTTTTATTAATAATACAAGAAATCATCATCAAGTAGCTTTAAAGTATGCAGGGATTTGAATGTTGAAACTATTTGACGGACAGTTGAGGAAAATTTGTAATAATTCTTTACTTTTTTTCATAGTTAGAAAGGTCTAAAGGTACAATGATGATTTTGTTTAGATCTTTCTTAACCCGTTGAAATTAATTATAATAAAAAATAATAAATTATGAAGTGTGATAGTTGTACGATAGGATAAATGTAATATAGAAATTGAACTAAAAATGATGAAACTGTTCAACAGTATTCGTGTTTCATATTACTACTGTAACAAAGTCGTCTCTTCTAAAAAAGAACGTTATTTTCTAAGAATGTCTCAATAAAGTACTTAAATTTGTTTCAAGTTTACAAATTCAATATTTTCTTTACATACAGTACAAATCTTCGAAGAAAATGTAACTTAATTTAAAAATGTCAAACAAATATAGTAATTAACCTTTCAATACTGTTACGAAGTATGTACAGGGATTTAGTTAAATATCGCCATCTACATAAAACTTTTATTTTCCAAAATATAATATTTACTATTTATTTAACATTACGTGAGCGAGAGTTATCGGACAAGGCCGCCAACGAATGTTAAATAAATATTTTTAGTAGAGTCATCAAAATTAATCTTCTTGATTAGTAAGAAAAAAGAAGATCGGGAGTCAAGTTTGGTTTCTCGGATGATCGAGGCGTTGATGGTGCCTATCCCTGCTATTTAGTGTACTAGTCATTTAATGTGTAAGTTCCCCTCATAATTTAGTTGTTTCCATTAGATAAATGAATTGTTATTGTTTTTACTTAGTTTCTATAATTTCCGATTACCAAGTTACGTAATGGGTAAAAACATTTAGATTCATTTATACATATATTTATTATTCGAAAAAAAAACAACCCAATACGTAACAATACGATGAACAAATCACTAATTTATTGTTGCAGTTTGTATAAAATACGAGGTCGGAAGAACCGGATGGAAAAAGACGGAGTTTCTTAAATTTTACTCTATAAAAACCATTTCCTATCCGGGATTGTAATCCCGTAAATTATATAAAGTCACTGACTAATGAGATCTGCAATAGGACAAAGCAAATTTAGCGCTATAAGTCGAAGATCGAATCAAAATACATTTTTTAAATTTAGTTGTAGTTTAACCTTCCTATCTTATGGGACTCTAGTTACGCGGTTGTAACTACATTAGAACATGGTTAGTAAATTATAACTTGACCGGTATTGTTTAAATTATTCAGTAAATATTATCAACTCTAAGTATTAACGAACTCGACGAGGTTAGTGAATCGATCAAGTCATTATTTTCATGTTATCCTACTTTGTTAATATTTCTTGTCTCTTTTTATATTCTATTATTAATTTTATCATATTCCCCACCGGAATAAATCATTTGGAAGGGTTTTGTTTCCATTAGATCATTTCGATAATCTAACCCATGATGAGTGTGTACTCTACTGGACATCCTTCCAAATCAGAGCTGATATCCTTATAGTTTACGAATCTGGTAAGCGCCGATTTTTTTATTAATAAAGTAAGGCTATCGGTTGAATACATCCCCCGTACTTAATATTCGTTGATCAGTTTTATTACAGAAACTCACATGCTACTGCTCGGCATTAAATAATACAATCCACCTTTGAGTTCTATGCCACCACTAATTCGAGTTGAAATACAACCAGCTTTCTATTTAGATTAAGTGGATAAGGAATTCGATACACGAATGTAAGTTATTGGCCGGATTATAATTCGAATACGACGTCTGGTGAAAAAAGGTGTACCCATGAAAGCAAAAAAAATAAATTAAAATAAATCATAGTTGTGCTATCATGCTGGAGTTGTTTTCGGGTTTTCATTGTATACATTTGTTTGTATTGATTTTATTCTTACTATTTTGTAATGAAAAGTACAAAAATCGTATTTATGGATGTTTGTTTTACTACTTTGACGATTGATGACAGCGCCCTCTAACCAATTCTACTTTTCCCAATTTCGGTATATATTATTGTTCTATGTTTTAACTCTCTTATTTAATCTATCAAATGTTTGTCAAAATTTGAAGTATCTTTTAAAATGTTCAAAATTTTAGTAATATTTTTCATTGTAATAACCTGTCAGCTTTCTCTAATCTCAACAGAAGAATCATGTGCTGGAGTGGATGTGTGCGCACTATTGGAACCTCAACCTACTGAAGAAGAAGGTGATGAATGTCCTATAGAAAAACCATTCAATATGGAACCTTACATCGATTGCCCAGGATATCCTGTTATTCCTCCACCGAATGTACTTATTTATAGTTCGACAAAAAAAATTCTTCCAACAAGTCAATGTAGAAAGTGTGAACTGAAATATAATTTAGATGGAAGTGGTGTTCTTGTTAACTGTAATCAATGTTATGATATACCTAGATAAAATTTGTTTTATTAACGATATAACATTTTTATTTAAATAATTGCTTATATAGAGAAATTGTAAAAATTGGATGATAATTATATAGAAAATGCAATATATTAACTTTTAATGTTGGAAAAAACTTGACGCTTTTTTACTTGGTCAGAGAAAACTACTGAGGCAAAATGTTTATAACATGGTTTTCTTAATATAGATTTATATTTTTAACAACTATTTATTTCTTTTATTTAACAAATTTTAATATGTACATTAAGTTATAGTTTGCAAACTTTTTACTAAATCTCATTTATGTTAATACAGACATAATGAGGTAAAATATTTATTATGAATCCTATTTATTACAGATTATTTTTAAACAAATGCAACAATTGAATAATTGCGTTTTTATTAATTAATATATCTATTGTGTTGTAAAACTTTGAATTAAAGGAAATAGATCTAATGATCAAGATTAGTAGTACTATCTGAAAATTTGAAAAAAGCGTGATGGATTACAGACCATTTTCGGTTTCATAAGTTAGTTTACATTTACCATTTCATGCATCTTAAGACAAAAATTGATTCCTACGGAAATCAATTAATAAAAATTTATCTTAAAAATATTTTCGTATTTAAATTTATTACAAACAAAAAAGCTTGACCTTTCTTAGAAAACAAGAATTTGAAATGGCAATAAATAAAGCTGCATATTTGGATGCTACACCAATGAGTGTGCCGGATATCAGAAAATATAATTTATAGGGCATGTAATAGTGCTTAACGTTAAAGATCCGGATTGGCTCGGCTAAACATCTGCAACATTGCATATGTCGTATGCGGTCAAAATGTAACTTATTTCTCCAGATTAATTAAATCGTATATCCACTGTATCTCCCTCCCTGCGTGTAACGTTACTGCTGGAACACCCATCTAAACTTACTTCTATGGTTTCAAGGATTCTATGTTGAAGAGAAATTAATGTTTGTGATTTGCCTTGGCAATAGCAAAAATTATTTAAGTTTTTGTATCTCATTTTATGCAATTTAAATCCATATATATTATTAAAACTTTATAATTTTGTATCTATTTTCAATTGTTTTGTATACTTTTAATGTCAAATCATATTATATAATATATAATAAATAACTTAAAATATGTATTGAATTAATTAATTTATACAATACAGGAAAAAAGAAGATTAGTCCTGACTGTCTAGTTGACAAAAATACTAGTAATCTTAGGTATGCAGTCAAAGAATAGAGGGCCTTTTCGTATATAAAATGCACTCTTTTTTGTTTCGAAAATATTTATTTCCTTCATCAGAACATCTACAATAAGCCAACATTTTTAAATAATAGAGTAAATTATCATTCATGTGGCTAATTACTTTCCCTTTGAATACCTTTTTAAATAGTTACAATTAAAAACAAATCGATTTACCAAATCGAGATTAGAAAACTATAAACATTTCAATTTGAAATTGTTTTCTTAATCTTTAATTTTTTTATTTGATGTCAACTATCTTTTAATCTTACTTTGGTAAGTTAATGAGTCTTCTCATTGTTACTAATTAAAAAACATTTACCAATCATTTTTTTGCTTATTCTAAAAGTTCTGATGAAGAAAATAAATATTTTCCGAAAACTTAATAATCAAAATCGAATGCGTTTTATTTATTACAAATGGCTATTTCTTAAATAAAATTACAAACACATATAAATACTCTACAAATGTTATTTTTAAACACTTTATGTTAAAGAAAGATTCAGTGTATTGTTGGGAAATTTAAAATCGATAGGTACTCTCCTACTATCTAAAATGGGTCAGTAAGCATGTCAACGTTACCGTGTCGACGAAGTTCAATTTTTCCGGTGAAAGCGTTTAAGGTAAAAACATATTTCAACAAATCATTTTAGTGATAAATAAGCTTCACAGTCACATATACAGTTGGAAGCGATATCGTATTAGAAGAAGCGGCACACAACAAAAATAAGTAAGCTCTACTAATAATTAAAACAAAAATATAATAAAGCCACTCAAGGGGTTACATTACACTATGTTGTCAGATTTATTTAATGAAACGAAAATTAATCAGAGATACTATTAGGCTTCCACAAGATATAATATAAAAAATATTAGATTTGAGTACCTGAGTTTTTTATTTATTTTGTCTAATATCATTCTGAGGAATTAATGAACGCACTATAAGCTAACTGTTTCAAATGTCGAAACAAAAAATCAGATGAATTCAAGTCTGGAAATCTAAGGGGCTCATCTTGTAGATCCATCTTTCTTTTGAGGAAAATGTAAGAAAGTGAGTGATGCCATGTCCGGTAAATAACACATATATTCCCTTATCGCAAGAGATAATAGAATAGGCAATTTGTTCCTAAGGAATTGAGATATTGAGGTCTATTTAGAAGATTTGGAAAGATGTAGAGCGGAGCATCGAAGTGGTTTCTAATTATACCAGTCCTAACATTTATTAACAATTTTTGCTAATGACCCTCTTCATAGACAGCACAAGGATTTACAATATTTCTTAAATGAGTGTTTTCTATATTACATATTTCACCTGGGATAAAATTATTCTCATCAGTAAATAAAATATGTTTTACAATCTCTCCTTGTCTTCTGAATTAATGCCTGTGCTTTCAAAATGTTAGAAGAGTACAAAGCTGTTTCTTTTAAGTTTCGTCAAACGTTCAAATAGAATACTTCAATTTCATAATAATTTCTATTATAACTTGTTTCAGGTTTATTTTCAATCGTTTTTAATATTTATCATTCGGTACCACGTATTCTTACAGAGCGATGACTACCTTTATTGGCATTAAAAGTTTGGAAAAACTCATAGTCTCTTAAATTCTTAAGAACAGTGAAAAATATACGGTAGAATTGTTCGATTGGGAAATAGTTTCATATATAAATTTCGTGCTTGACTACTATGAGATCTTGTTTCTTCTAGTCTTTTGCCACAAAATGTATTCACTTATTTCTTGATACAGTTCAAAACTGCTATAACAAGTATTTGGCGCCAATTCATCTCGATTTTCATAATTAATTCTTGTTCTTGTTTAATTTCACTCATATAAATAACACTAACCAGCAGATTTTTTTTTTGATCAACATTAACTTTCTTCCGGTGTCAGAAAGTTTATGTCTATTAGATTTTTCCTTTTAAAATCATTCGCAATAGCGTCATCATATTTTTTTTGTAAGAATTTCATCACTTACTTCATAATTAAGTTGACAACTGTCATAACTATGATTTGATATCTTTTCATCTTGATTTTTGTCCCTGGCAATTAATATTTCCACTTGTTTAAATTCAATGTTATAATTATTGCTGATGAGCAGATATTTTTGGTTGATCTGCATTAGCTTTCTTCTGGTATCAAGAAAGGCTTCGTTCATGAGATTTTCCATTTTAAAATCGATCTCAGCGTCATAATATTCCATTGGTACAATTTTTTCACTTAGTTCTTATTTAAGTTTAAAACTACTAGAACCTTTGTTTGACACCGTTTTATTTTGGTGTTCTTTAATAATAATTAATTCTTACTGTTGTTTGATTTCAGTGATACAAATATCACTGGTTATCTGATTTTTTTCGTTGATCTAAATCAAATCTATTTTTCGGTTTTGCTTTTGTCTGGTTTAGTGGGTGTGGCCACGTTATATTTTTCTTCTTATGTGGAGCTTGCAACCATTCTTTACTTGGCCAGGGTAGTTTTTGAAGTAGTATTGGATAGATGGCCATGTTTTTCATGGTTACGAGCCAATTTTTCCTGTTTAAGAATAAGGCAGTTAGCACGCCTTTCGACTAAAAGTTGCACTTAACTAATTTAAGTTTATAATTTAAAATTAAGTTAAATATTAAATTATTTTCGTTCGGACCATTACATATTGAATGTCAATTTATTAAACTCAGAGAGCATTTAGCGAAGCAGACGCAATCAAACTAGGCAAAAATTATAATTAATTGTACTAAATTGTAACTAAAATTTATATTAACATTTTATTCGCTGATATACTATATCCAGATTCCGAATGAGATAAATTTTAAAAAATTCTCCATTTTCAAATAGTATGTTACTAGGAGTAGAAGGCTAACATTATTTGTTGAGCCTAGAATGCCTTCTAATCTGAGTAAAAATAAATAAATAAAAAATCAAGTCCATGGCCCCATAAGGATGTCAGAAACGAAGAGTGACTCCCTATTTTTTGGAACGTGTCAATACTGGTAGCGAATTTTGTGTGTTTTAAAACAACATGGAAGTCAAGCGCCAAAGCATGAAATGGCACACTTCAAAATCAATTTAATCATGACAATGCGGCTTATCAAGCAGCAATTTCGAAAATCAGTTAGTGATCACTACACACATTCAGCGTAATTGATCTCCTGACTTGAGTCCATGTCACTTTTTCCTTTTTAAGTGATTAAAAACTTACCGTAATAGATGTCCGTTTAGGATACTACTAAACAATAAAAACGTGTAACCGACCAGCTAAAAGCTCTTCTAGCATCTGAGTCCCAGCACTGCTATGAGGAATGGAAAAGCCATCTCCAGCACTGTATAGCATCTCAAGCACTTTGACATTTTCAAAAGTAGCAGAAGTCGATTATAGTTAGCTATTCGACTACAATTGAGTTTTAAAATAAATAAACTATACATTTAAATCACGAGCAATGATTTTGTTTTATTTTCGATTAAAGAAAGGTGCAAAAGAATTATCTAAAAACTACTTTTGATGACGAGGTACTATCAAGATAAAAATAACTTTTGATGACATCAAGAATTTAAATTTGATCAGATCAGCCTTAGTGGCGAACAGTAGAAAACTTTAATGAAGAAATGATAATGTCAGATTGTGATATAACATACATACATACATACATACAATTTAGTGTTGTTTAGGCATTAATATGAAAAAGATACGTCAAAATTAACATGACCACTTAAGTATAAGAAAAATGTGTTCTCGATGGATACCAGTTAAATTATACTGGTCAAACACTCAAGGGATTCAACTCAGATATATCGAATTTGGTCTACAACATCATTAGTGGTGATGAAAGTTGGATATAATTTATAAACCGGTAACAAAACAACTATCCACTCTTAGAGTGTTTCAAAATGAAGCAAAACCCACAAAAGTTGTACACAACTGTTTGTTTACCAGAAGTTTTCTCTGAAATGAGAAGACGTCGTATCATTCTGCACCACGACAATGCAAGCCCCTACACAGCGCAACGAACTATTAATTGCATGGTTAAAGTTTTTCAAGCCCAGAAGATGTACTTAAAGCGTTTACACAGGACGTGATGAGCGTGCCATCTTCAGATTCGAAAAAAATCAGTTGAATAATTGACATGAAGCAGCGCATAGTTTATAAAAGGCAATATTCTAAAAAGCAATAAAGAAATATTTTTAACTTTAACTTTTGTTAGCATCTATCCTAAAATTGAAACAAAGCTTTCGTATGATACAAATAAAAATGACCTGGATGTGCTGTTTTATTTTTTTGTAGGCATCGTGAGCGCTTCCATACAGCCAGGAACTATGTTATATTTTTAACATATTTAATATGTTTCTATATTTTTGTTTTATTTTTTGTATTAAAAAAGAATATAATATTAAAATATAATTTACTAGTGGCTAGTATTAACCTGTAGTTATATTTCAATATTTTTGTCTAGTTAAAAAAATCATAAAAATGTTGAAAAATAAAACATAAAGACCTTGACAATATTAGCATAATAACGAAATAAAAGTATGATACTTCTCTTCTTATATCTCCACATCAATTAAAACGATAGAAATATAAAAATATCTCGTACAAAAGCAGTTTTTTATCAACTCGTATCCGAACAGCAACCCAAACAAAAATTGAATGGAGTAATAAAAGAACTTTTGTGAGCGAACCCTCTCATTTTAGTGTAAATCAACATCAAAGTAAATAACTTTTCTTTTTTAGGTACATGGAAAACCTGAAGAATATCTCAAATTTCAGGATTTCAATGTTTATTTTTACACTATGAACAAAGTGATGAGACGAGCTTTTTTTCTAGAACAGGATGATAAAAAACAACTATTTGGGAAAATTCTATTCATGTTTCACTATAGTTTCTTTCAGCTAAACACATATAGTCAAATGCTTATCAAGACCTTTTAATCGTTAAAAAAATAATTATTGGTACCTCCCAAATATTGGTTTAGAGCTTTGAATTCCAGTATTGGGCGAGAATTCGGCCAAACATTGCTTGAGATTTGGAAAGGGAAAGAATCTGTTTCGGTGAATACAGGTCATGTTCAATTAAATAAATCGTAATTCATGTAGTTTCCCCATCCCAAATCCAGACTTATAGGACGGCGCATTATCTTGGTAGTACAAGAATGTTTTCCTTGCCAAACCAGACTTTTTAGCTTTATTTTCACCCTTAATTATATCTTGTAATCAAGAATAATATTCACCTATTAATGCCTTTCCATGTTACAGGAAATTAATAAGAATAAATCCTCGAGAATCCCAAAAGACGGTAGCCATCAATTTTCCAGCAGACGGAATCATCTCAGCTTTGTTTGAAACAGTCTCACCAGTTTATTTACTATTTTGTTTGCTTTATAGTCTCGGAGTGTCGTTGAGCATGTTTAGATATTGCAGAGAAATGGTCATTTGAACTCGCTCTTGGTTAATTGTCGCGGCATCCATCTAACACTAGCCTTTCTCATCTTGAAATATTAATGGTAAAAAAAAACAATGTATGTGGTTGTATGAAGTAATTACTTTGTTTGCTATCTCTCTAAACTTTACTTGGTGATCACTTATCACGATTTTTTGGATATTTTCAATTATTTCTTTGTCAATAGGTGTGTTTGGTGTGACAAAATAAGGTGCGTCTCCTATACTTTTTCTACAATATTTAAATTTAGCAACTGTAACTTCGACTAACTCTATTTTTATTTATTTAGCATTTACGCCTTTTAAATATAAATGTTGTATTAGCCCAAGAAATTAGTTTCTAAACTTCAAAAAATGTCTGTTTGAATATTTGACAGTAAATGTATGAACTTTCCAGACTGAAACTTAACATTGAGAGGCTCCTCAAAAAGCTTTAACAACATGGTATAAATATGTACTTCGCAAGAAAAAAAATATAAAAAAATACTTCCTAATATATCGATGTTCTTTCTTAAAACAATTCACTTCTTTAAGTAATAATAATTTATTATCTGAAAGTAGTCTGTTTTAAAGAGAGTTTGCCTTGAACTGTTTCTACTAACGTTTAATACTTTGAACTTTCTCAACTCTATTAAACTATGCTACTTGATTTAGAGCTTCCTGAACTTTTCGCAGTCGATGGCAGAGGGAAGGCAGCTTATTGGCATATCAAAAGCCCCTCTTTTAATTCAATTATTCAACTCGGAGTACAACTTCCGATAGACACGCATTTAAAATGTGTTAACTTTAATGTCACTGGAATTTTGAGGGGATGCAAAGTTTTCAATTTTAAAACTAATATAAAGGCTAATCTAGATCAGATTATTTTTTTATTTCTTATCTGCAGTAACAATTTTAAATAGTAAAAGAATAAAAATAATTAACATTCTATAAAACACAAGAAAAACTGAAAGCAGAATTCCAATTCTACACATTGTCGTGTTTGATTACATCCATTACTAGCTGAATTAATTAAGTAGGTAAATATTTCTTTAAAAGAGGTTAATAATGTTAACAAAATTTATTAAAAACAGTTGGGGCCAGGATAGTAACACATTTAAGATGCTAATTTAATAAAAACTGGCGATAACGCTAATCAAGAATTAAACTATAATGCAAATAGGAAAAAATATATTATATTGAAAATAATTGAAATTTAGCTTATATTAAAATATGTTGGATATATAATATACAATAAACTAGCACAGTTTTCTACATATTTTATTATTAATTGTAATCTTCTATCTAGTGACCCTCATTTTCCTTAAATCTAGTTCCACTTCTGCTTTCCATCTTGTTCTTGGTCTTCTGTGTCATTTTTAAACAATTGAACTAGTGAGCATTAGCTTCTGATTTCATTTTATAGAGATTATCTATGCAACTCTATCAATCTATGCCATTAGACTTTAACAACCACCAGAACGTCTTCCTCTTTATTAATACTTTTCAATGCCGGATTAGTCCTTCTTGTCCATCTCTCGTTCTCTTGATTTTTCACCGTATAGTTTTCAAACTATCTTTCTTTCCCATAGTGCAAGTTAATACAGTTTTCTTTCCCACCTATAGTCTATTTTCATAGTAGTAACGCTTTTTTTCTCTTAATAGGGACCTGGTTATTGTTTGTTCCCATGCTTTTGCTCCTTCTTCCATACCTTTTTTATATTTCCTCATTTTTTATCAATGTCCTTTGTTTAATTCATGTGTTTCAATTCTCTAAGTATATAATCTTCCTTCTTAGAGCTTTTGTTTTTTTATTCTTTACCGTTGGATTGATTTGCTTCATTTCACCCCTCACCATAAAATGATGAGTGTCTGCATTTGGGCCCCTTTAGGTTCTCACATCTCTAATAGTTCTATCTTTACTTTTTTCTACCAGTGCATGGTTTAATAAGTTTTGAGTTTCTGCCCTTCACATCCCCTGGTGTCTTTTAATTCTTTGAAAATACACATTCTTCATGATCAAGTTTATTTGAGAAATTTATTAAGAATTCTCAGTTTTCGTTTGTTACTTCATGTTTACTAAGTGGTTCAATTCTGGGCTTATGCACCTCTCTTCTACCTAATTTACCGTAAGCAACTCCTGTTTCAAATTTAGAACCAAAGCTCAGCATTCTGACTTAATCTAATAGAGTTTGAAATTAACTAGGGTATACTCATCAGCGTTCCTTAGGTTCTGTAGAATGGATTGCACTAAAGTTTAACGTGCACACACAAGCTCTGCTTTTGCACTAAAAACACTAAACTAACTCAAAGGGCTTGATCCTCTTAAGTCTTTTTTCTAACCCAGTATTGTCAAGGAGCTGGATAGCCTCGACATTGACATGATGATGGAGTCTTTCTTCATGACTCTTGGCTAATTTCTTGATGGTCTGGTCAACAGTGTCCATTTCCAGGTCCCTGTGGAGATCACTTTTACGAATGTACTAGGGGGCATCTACTATGTTCCTTAGTGCTTTGTTTTGGAATCTTTGGATGATTGCTAGGTTGCTTGCTATGGTGCATCCCCATAGTTGGATACCATAAGTCCATACAGGCTTAAGTATCTGCTTATAAAGCATATGCTTATTATGTAGAGACAGAGTGGAGTTTCTTCCAATTAGCCAGTACAATTTTCTGTATTTCAATCCAAGTTCTTCTCTTTTCTTTTTAACATGCACTTTCCATCGAAGTTTGGCATCTAAAGTAATTCCTAAGTATTTTGCTGTGTTTGAATGTGGAATCAGGTTATTGTTTATTCTAACTGGAATATGATCTATACTTTTGTTTGTAAAGTTAATATGAACTGATTTAGTTTCATTAAGTTTGATTTTCCATCTCTTCGTCCAGTCATATCACATGTGTACAGTAAGTACAGGACAGGTCATAGTACACTTCCTTGCGGTACTCCAGCCCTAATTTCTCTAAGATCGGAATAGGCTTCCTCTTGCTTGATTCTAAAATTCTTTCCGATATATATGAATGGAGGATATCTGTATATTGTTTTAGAAGGAAAAGCTTGAGCTTATGTATTAAGCCTTCATGCCAAACCTTATCAAATGCTTGTGCTACATCAAGAAAGATAGTAGCACAAATGTTTTTCTCTTCAAACGATTTCTCTATAATATTAGTTATTCTATGGACCTGATCGATCGTCGAGTGTTTATTTCTAAATCCAAATTGGTGATTAGGAATAATTTCTTTTTCTTCGATGAGTGGTTTTAGTCTTTTGAGTAGCAGATCAAATAGTTTCGACATAACAGGTAGTAATGAGATCGGTCTGTATGACGATGCTTCATGTGGTGGTTTCCCTGGCTTGGGTATCTTTATAATTTCCGCAATTTTCCAAAGGCTGGGTACATACTTCAGTCTAAGGCAGCATTTAATAGGTTAGTTAGTTTAATTATTGATTTTTTGGGTAGTTGTTTTAAAATTTCTCCAGTAATTAGGTCAAAACCTGGAGCTTTTTTCGGATTGACGTTTTCTTTTATTTCGGTAATTACTTCTTTGGGAGAGGTAAGTTCTATTTCTTGATCAATCTGTGGATGTTGTTCTAGAATGGGTTCTTCATCTTGATCTCCATGTGGTTGAAAGATTTTTTCTAAATGATTTGCAAATCTTGTTGCTTTTTGCTCATTATTTCTAGCCCATTTACCATCTTCCAATCTGACAGGTGGTATTCGCATTATGGGTCTTTTTAATCTCTTAGTTGCTTTCCAGAGTGAGTAATCGGTACTGCTGTCATCTGTCAGTTCGCTTAGGTAAGTACTAATCGATTCTTCTTTAATTTGTTGTATTTCTCTTTTGAGTCTTTGGGTAGCATTGTTGAGAATATTTTTATCTTGTGAGGCTCTAGTTTGCTGCCATTTTCTTCTAAGCTTTCTTTTTTCAGAGATTAGTTCCCTTATTTCTCTAGGATAGTTGTTTCCTACCGTCCTTCTTTTAATAGCAGGTGTAGTTTCCCAAGCTGTTTGTTGGATATTATCAATAAGCAGTTTTACTTCGTCATCTAGTTGTTGTCTAATTTTTAGAGGAACAGATAGATTAATTTTTTCTTCAAGGATGATTTTGAAGCTTCTCCAATCTGTTAATTTGTTAGTCAATGTAGGGTTATTTTCTTTTTTAATACTGTTTTCACTAAGTGTTAAGATTATAGGGGAATGATCAGAATTCATGTCCCATCCTTCTTCTATTTGTAAAAAGTTGGCTGATATGTTTTTGATTATAAAGAAATCAATAAGGTCTGGGATCTTGTTGGGATCGGTTGGCCAATAGGTAGGCTTTCCAGTGGATAAAGCTTCACACTTATATTCATTCATTGCTTCTAAAAGTTCTTTACCTTTAGTGGTCGTTAGTCTAGATCCCCAATGGGTATTTTTAGCATTGAAGTCACCACCAATAATAAATCTGTTTCCCTGATTAGACAGGAAATCTATATATTGGTTTTTCTTCAAAGAATATCTTGGTGGGCAATAGGTAGCAACTAGAGTAATAAGAAAGTGTCTAATGCTCACGCTTACCGTAGTAGCCTGGATTTCTCTGGTTTTATATTCTATTTCTTCATAATGTAAGATGTTATCCTTAATTATTATGGCACTTCCGCCTCTCGCTGTATTGTCAGGATGGTTAGTATGATAAATTTTGTAATTTCTAAATTTAATATGTGACTGATTAGTAAAATGCGTTTCAGAAATAAGACACGCATCTATTTTATTTACATTTAGGACTGCTTGCAATTCTTGTTGGTGTTGCAAGAGACCATTAGCGTTCCATTCCATTATTTTAAAATTAGCCATTTCTCTGCTTTGAAATAGCTCCTTTGGCACTATGTTCTAGATGAGTTAAAGGTTCATCAAATTTTTGGAACAGCTGCTCCTGTTTCCTAAGTTGTTCTAAGATCAATTGTAAAGTCGGGTCAGTAGATACTTTAATTTGTGTTCTAACATTATTGTTTTTACTGGCGTTTGATGGTCCTGCAACAGCTTGGCTGAAGGAAGATGGCCTGTTTGCACTTTCTTGTACTTGATTTCCATTATTCCTTCTTTGTACTGAAGAGTCAGTTCTTACCTGTTGTACTTGTCGTACTGGTTGTCTAGGTAAAGATGGTTTCTTCATAGTATCATCTCTATTTTTTTGTATTTGTATAGCAACGATACACCCTCGATAATTAGCAGGGTGGTTTCCGCCGCAATGAATGCATTTTGGCTGTACATTTTCTGGCTTTGTGCAATTTTTGGTATAATGTTTTCCAGTACATTTGATACATCTTGGTTCTTTAGCACAGAATCCTTGTGTGTGCCCATAGCCCTGGCATCTCTTACATTGGGGAACTAATTTTGATTTTTTAATTGGTTTAATTTCAACCCTGATTCCCAGTATATCCGTTATACTATAGATTTTATTCACATCTTCATCTTGTTTAAATGTCAACATAAACATGTTTAGCGGTTGCTTAGTTATATACTTAAGTTTTTTAGTGGCTTCTAATACCTTATATCCCCTCCTTCGAAGGTCATCTACAATTGCCTTTGGGTCACATTCATTATGTAATTTATTAGCAATAACTCTGATTGGTCTCTTCTGTTTGTTCTCATAGGTATACCAAGAATACCCATTATCTCCAAGCATTTTTGTGACTTTTCTATAACATTCTTCATCTGGCACATTAATTTTGATATTATCATTACTGATAATTTTGATTTGATGTCCTGTCACCATTCTATTTAATTGCTCATGAAGGGCTTTAAAGTTGTCAATGCCATCTACCACTATTGGTGGGGGCATAAGAGGTTTTTTGGCTTTTATCTGTTGATTAGTTGAGACAGTTTGTGGAGGTGAGAGCGAGGTATCCATTTTTCTTTTCTTGTTGTTTCCCTGTTTCTTTCTTATCCACTCTGTCTCTCTAGCTAAATCTTCTTCATCAGTGTAATATTCTATTTTATCTTTTTCCTCTTCTTGTGGAGGAGGAGATAATTTCTTCTCCAACTCTGTATACTTAGCTTGCAGAATAGTAAGCTGGTTTTGGAGTTGATTAAAATTGGCAATCACTGCTGACTTTTCCAGTTCAGTTTTTCTCCATCCTGCATACAGGGTTTGTTCATTTTGCGAGCGTTGGTAATTCTCTTGAAACAATTCGTTGTTCCTTTGGATTAATACAGCCTCGTTAGGCGTAGCTGGCGGCTGATAAAATGCCATAGTAAATAAATAATTAAATTAAGTGTTTGTTGCACGACACTGTTTTCTTTCACAGTCATGAAGTCGAAGTTTATTCATGTTGTTTTATCTCGTCTACATTAATTCCTCGTTATCCTTATCAGTAACAAAAACAAAAACACGTCTTTGCTTTGTCAAAGTCAATCGAATACTGCGAAAACATTGACTAGGGAAATCTTTTCGTACTTTCTTTTTAGTCTCAATATGCAGTGCTAATTACTGAGTTGTATTGGGTTATTGCATGTTTTAGTTATTTAAAATAAATATGGATAGATAAATAATACTTATCTTAAATTTCCACAGTCTTCCAATGCGTTTCAATAAGTATTCAAGTTTACCTACGCTTCGGTATCTGACAATACCATTTTCCAAGACAGATCTTTTTTAAAAGAATAAGTATTATTTATCTTTCCATATTTATTATGAATACTTACCATAAAGTAACAGTTGAAACAATTAATTTTAGTTAGTTTTTTGTCATATTTCTATTCTTTTCACTTGTTCTATTCTGTTCATTGTTCGTAGACAGGTAATCTTCAACTTCTGTAATTTCTCGTCCCAATTTTTTGTTTCAGGAAGAGCTACTATAATATACTTATACTTTTTATTAGTTTATGAGAAATGTTTTAATTACCTCTCTTCTTATGAGCTTTGTAAATTCCACCTACGTATTCGTACTTCTTGTTTCAAAATATTTTCTTTGCCTTTCTTTGACCTTTTTATCCTGCTCCTTATTTAATTTTAGATAGTTTTTTTTTGTGGCTTGTTTCATCCTTAATCTTAATCTCTTAAATATTATGTTTTAAATATTACGTATAAATGTACTTACAATCTTTCCACTTTATTATGCTTTCAATCAGCTCTTATAAGCTCCAAAATTCGGGTGTTAATACGGAGGGATATTACACACGTCCATTTATTTTCACGTTCGCTATTACAAGTCGTCTTAGATGTAGGAGATATTATTTATTATTTTCCAAAATATATTCTATTTTTTCAAAAGGCAAGTTTAACTGCTCTTAAATTCTGTGCATTCTAAATGCATCAATACAGAATTAATTAATGAGAGTAAGTAAGTACAAGAAAGTCTTGAGACTTTGATATTTATAATATCATTATTCACATTTATCGCTGCTGTTACTAAACTGTACAGTGTGTATATAAAATATGGAATAAATTCATTTTAAGTTAAATGAACACTTTTGAGGAAAAATCCTGAAACAAGTCGGTTTTAATTTAAATTTAATATATTTTTACGTAACATGAAATATATAGGATAAACCATTTGTGACTAACCATGTCATCAAAGATTTTTTTAAATGGCATACCCTGTACATTTTATTTTTTTAGATTGCAAATTTCAAGAAGATTCCATTCTTGTGTTCGGTAATTAATAGTTTTGAAGATACGATAATTTTAAAATTAATACCGGCATACCTTTAGTTATCATTATTGTAAAAACTTGTCAGATGTAAAAAGTTTTGATAATAACTCAGTAGGCTACTCTTTAATACTCAATAATGACAGTGACACTTGTGAAGTTTAGTATAAGTTTAGTTGTTCTACATTTGCTTATTGACACTTTAAAAATGCGTTTATCTATAAAACAAAGGATTGAAGTTCTTATGGTAATTGATTGTGGCGATAAGATCTCAACAAGAGGTATGTTGAATAATAAATATCCAGAACAACCTACAAATCAGTCAACAGTGAGCAAAATTGAAAAACATTTCGGTATCGTAGAAGATCTACCTAAATCAGGCCGCCCAGCACTTGCCAAAGATACTAAATTAAACGTTTTATTAGCTATGGTAGAAAATCCACACAACAGTTTTCGGTTGGTCGAGAACATGATGTTTCCTTTTACATCTATTCATAAAGTATTAAAACATGAAAAGTGGCATCCCTTTAAGGTGGGTAAAAGAAAATCCTAAATGGATGAGAGAACATCACACTCAATATCCATAGAAAATTAATGTTTGGGCAGGAACTGTTCAGAATAAAATCATTGGACCCTATTTTTTTGATGGCACTGTAAATGGGCCAACTTATCTGCAATTTTTAATGGGGACTTTTTGATTCCAACTTTAATGAATTTATTCCCTAGTGCAAACATTTCCGGAAATATCGATGAAAGTCTATGGTATGAACAAGATGGGGTGTCGCCACATTATTCAGCAGCCGTTCGAACATATTTTGACGAAGTTTTTCCCAATAAGTGGATCGGTAGACGAGGACACATTGAGTGGCCACTAAGGTCACCGGATCGCACGCCATTAGATTTGTTTTGTGGAGTCATCTAAAAAATGTTCTGTATAAAAGTAAAAAAAATAAAATGTACAGGGTGTGCCATTTAAAAAAAATTGTCGATGACATCGTTACTCACAAATGGTTTACCCTGTAAATGTAATTGTTATGTAAAAGCACATTAAATTAAAATCAAAAACCGACTTGTCTCAGGATTTTCCCCCAAAATTGTATGTTTAGCTTAAAATGAATTTATTCCATACTTTATATACACACTGTATAACAAATAGTGCATAAAGTTTAAGATATTATTGATCCCCTGAATAAGATTAATTGGGTCATTATCAAGAGCTATAACAGAGAGTTAGATTTGGTAGTTTCAATCAGCCTAATTCACAAGTTGAATCCTCCTGAGCTGACTCCGAAGTCTCAATCTGGTTTAATTATGTTACAGTTTATGTATATAAATGCTCACCAAGTTTATTGCAAACTCCAGAAAATAATTTCATCACCAACATTAGAAATATTCACCTAGCGTTGGTCACATGAAATACAATCCGAAAAAATGAGGATATAGTTTAACACGTTATTGAAATACACAGGATATGTTTAAAAGAAGTCGAGAAAAAGAATGGCCAGGCGTATCTTAAATAGAAGTGCAAATAAAGAAAAAAAAGTAAGTCTTTAAAGAAGTTGGTTTGAGGAGGAGGACATCGACTTGAAGAAACTAGGAATTCTAAGGTGAGAGAGAAGGTGATTATGAAAAATGAGAATACATATGTCTATACTTATTTTCGTTTGTTTTTACAAACAATGGATTGAAAAGAAGATAGAACATATCTAAAAATTATGATTGAAGTGAGTATAGATGAATTAGAAAGCTTAGAATCCGAACCATATAGCTTTAATTATGACATAGGAAACTCTACATATCAAATATCAAATGAGTAGAACTGAAGGAAGGTCAGCAAATGACAGCTAATTAAATATAGATAAGAATCAAACAAGAATATTGCTTTGAAACCAAAATCACGTAGATATAATTGAATCGAAACTCAAGAACAAAATTTAACCTATGAGAAATAGGACGAAGGTAGATAATGCAGAATTGTTTAAGATGAGCAGCATTGGAACTGAGTGGTACCTATGACATTACCAGAGAAATTTCATTTTTTTTATGATTCCCATTGTGGCCTTAATCTTAGTGTTGTCAAATAACTTTTTGCAGCTAAACATTATTTCCTCAAATTATGGTACAAAAAAAAATTATTTTTCAATAAAAAGTACATTGAAATTTTGACTATTAACAATCTGCCAAAACAAAAATACAGCAGACGTGCAGCTATTAAGTTATTAAATATAAATAAATACAATTTTTAGGAAGATAAAAATTAGAGTGTTTTTTAAAATACCTCTTTGTAAGAAAACTATTCAACTATTATCTATTAAAAAAAGTAAAAAAACACGAGGAACTGATAAATTAAATAAAGTTAGTTCTTGATTCTGTTGATTATCATTAGTTTTCAAAAATCTGGAGATGGACTGATTTTAGGTATAAAAATTCATACAAAAAATATGAAGATATGAAGAATTTAAAATTAAGGTTCTAATTCTAGAACTTATGAAGCATTATTTAAAGGGCACTATATTTTTGTTGATAATTTGTATAACAGCATTTTACTTTTACTACGAAAATTTATTTTAAAAAGAAAAACCCATTCGACAAAAAAACCATAACCACACTAGTTAATTTAAATACGAGTTTTAAAAAACGCAAAAGGTATATGACAAAGAAATTATAGAAGTTATATTTAAAAGTGAAAGAATAAGAAGGAATTGCTCTGTATTACAACAAAATATCACCTAATACAGATAAATGTACTGAACGGAAAAAATAAGTACACGTCAGAGAAAGATCGGTACGATCAAAATGGTATATACACAATTCGTATTTTTCAATGAAATTGACCCTGTTGGAGTACAGACAAAATTTTGTAACAGAATCATTGTACATTCCACGAGACATGAATAATGAAAGAAAACTATTTCATGGTGGAGCTTTGAACAACATCTTCCAGATAATAAATAATGTTCATCCTAAAGATTTCAATAAAATTCACGATAGAGAATGTAAATGGTGTCTAAAAAATAAAAAACGCGGAGGATCCGAATAAATGTTTGTCGGTAAACTAACGCTTTTTATCGGACTGTGCTTCGTACTGCAACACAATAACTATATTTTTCGTTGTAAGAAAATATTTGTGCTGTTCTTGTGAGAAATAAAGATTTTGCTGTACATTTCAAAGCAAAATTTACCCCTATGTACAATTGCTTAACTTAAATGACAGTTATCGACATTACGGGTTTCTAAAATTTTAATTTGCTTTCATTGTAACAAAAAAATAAGAAATCTTGGGAATTTTACAAATATGATTAATAAGCACTGATTATATTCTAACCTAGTTACAAAAGTGTTAAAAATATTTTATTATACAGGATGTTGTTTATTCTAAAAAATGTACCATGTATTTTATTAACTCTGTGAAACCTACTGGTCTGTACCAACTGAGGTTTTGTTTTGTTTGTTTCATTTGATAAAATCAGATTAATTTTGTAATAGTTCTTAGTAAGGAACTACCCTTTAACTAATTACATACTTTTTCATGTTCTGAGTAAGCCGCTATATCGATTTCGGATGAGTGATTTTGTTAACGTATTGAATATTAAATTTATTCGAAAGATTAACCCAATCGGATGAGTTAAACGAAGATTATTTTGGGTCATTTCAAACCGAGTTCAGAAAAAGGTTAGTTTTAAGGGTTTTATTTTTGATCGAATTTATGACACTGAAACTTTTTATTGACTCAAAATGGATCTAAAATTGATTCATTATAATAGATCACTTCTGGACTTTTAATCTATCAGAAATACTAGGTTTTGGGAGCTTTGAATTTACAATTAATTTTAAAAGAAAAGGATTATTATTGTAAATGAAGATAAAATATTTTATATTAATAAAGGAAGTTTAACAATGAGCTTTAATAAGTTAAGTGTTGCAAAGCAAGATGATAGTGGATTTGGTATATCTAAAAGTTACTGATTAGTCATCTCTTAAATCACTCATATATGATGTGCATTGTATAACATGTAAACGATTAATCCGTGTAAACTATTTATGTTAGGAAATAACATATTGTGCAGCCAGTAGAGAAAGTGAGACTTTTCTCACGAGTGTGAAAGTTCTTAAGGTGAGTCCGCCAATTATAAGAGTAAGAAAAGTATTTGTTCTCGTATCGTATAATATACTTTGTCTAAAAGTGCCAATTAATATATTATATGTTAGATTTTTTCTGCCCTTCTTAAACTTCTCATAAGCTATTTCTTATTTTTTCTGGTAAATTTTTGGTAATAACTAAATCTAAAGTGATGTTCACAATTTCTGGTGTTGGACTTTCAAAAACAAAATATTTTGAGTCATATAACAGATTCTCCATTTAAATTTATGTAGTGTACGATAAATACCGATAAAAAAATGTTATATTGTAATTTCATGAAATGTTAGAAAAACAATATAATTTTTAGCAGTTGTAGAAAAAACCAATTTCATTAATTGATTTATCCGTGGTATTTCATGATTTCCTTAGCACAAACAATCCTAATATCAATTAAAAGACTCGCTGTTTAGAATGAGCTAATTTTTAAACCTCTTAAATTAAAATACGTACCTAAAGTAATAAAAAATATACATATTTGTGTCTTGCTAATTAGTTCGTACATTTTACAACTTAAAATGTGAAAACTATTAAATATCTATAAATAGGTATTGTTAGTCTATTTACGTTGGCGATGAGGAAAACTTTTATAATTAATAAATTTATTGAAAAGTTATTCTATAAAATATTTTTCATATTAAAAAATATTGTGCTATCAAAATTTAACAGGGTATATAAGGGTGATTAAATATAAAAAAAAACTGATCCTAGGAAGAATATCATCCCACACTTCTTTTTAGAGCATGATTCAATAAAGAAATCATATTTAGAATAATCAAAAATATTTATTAAATTATACTGACGATCACGATTTCTTCCTGCTTTCCACAGTAACTACATTTATCGTTTTTCATATAGCATTCTAAAGTTTTATTTTTTTTATTAAGCAGATTCATAATTTCAATATGATCGATGATTATCTTCTTGTTTCTAAATAACTAGTCCCACAGAAGTGTCCTCCTCCTGCATTAGACTTTTAAACCCCTCTTTTAAATATGAACAATTCATTTTTTTATTGATTTCCAAACCACATAGTCTAATGACCATACTTGATAATAGGTTTTCCATAGACGGTTCCAAACAAATGTATTTATTTAGACTTTCCGATATAATGGACTGGGATTGTTACGTAAATCACCGACCATAATCCTTTCCCTGTCATTTAACCAATATTTTTTTATTACTTGAATAGGTTAAGAAATGTTTATTGTTAAATCTAAACATTTATATTCATATCAAGTATACATATACGATATCGTATATGTAACTAAAGTTTAATTTAAATTAGTTTTGTCGTGATCCCTACTTCTTAACTTCCTCAAAATTAATCATATTAAAATGTATTGAAAAATAAATTAGAGTAGGCATGAAATTTAGACAGTAACATAAGGGTCGGATAGCTTTATCCCAATTATAGCAAAATTAAATTACTGACGCCTCAAAGCTCAGAGAATGATATTTGATAGCAAGCAGAAAATGTAACTCATTTTGATATGTACAGTGTATTTACTTAAGTAGGCGACATACGAGGTGTGTGAATTAAGTAATGAGACTCATTAATTTTTCTTTAATCAAAACAGAATTAGAATTTAATATTGTCTCAGTGAGAAGCCGCTTAGTGCTGGAAATGGTTCTTCATTCCCTCATAGCAGTGCTGAAACTTCAGCAGAATGGTTACAGCCTTTTTAATATTTTCTAAGGTCATTTTTCAATCTTGGGAAGAGAAAAAGTCACATAGGTTTAATTCAGCCAAATAAGTAGGCTGACGAGCTACAAGAATGTTTTTACTGGGCAAAAAATGATTTATTGAAATTGTTGTGTAACAAAGCAAATTGATGAATATCCAATTGTTCTTAATATTTGACACTATATTCAAAATTTTTCAAGGACCTCTCGGTAAAACTGTTAATTAACTGTTTGGTTTTGAGAAACAAACTTTTTATGGACGAAGCCAGTATGTCATTTTCAACTTGCTCTTTCTTGCTTTTTTGGGCTTTGCAATGGTTAAAGTGGGTCATATCAAAAACCCAATACTCGCCACTAGTTATAACACGTTTTAAAAAATGGGGATCATAATCGATACCAAAAAATTAAGGCACCTCTCCTTTATTACCTTCTTTTATCTTGGTAAGGAATTTATGGAACCATTTACCATACTATTCTTTTAAAATATTGCAATTAAATCAAGCAGTTGTCAATATTAATTCTGATTTTAGCTCTATATTATCTTTATCTAATAAATATCTATTAAAAATTTATTCAGAAAAATCACATGTAATTTTATTTTATAGTGACATCCACAGAAATATAATCTTACCTGATCTAGATATCCTGTTAGATAACTACATCTTACCGATAAATGATTGTTATAAAAGTTTAGGTTTAATTTTAGATTCTAATTTACGCTTTATACATTACTGAAAAACTTCGTAAAACTTATTGCTCCTTAAAAACTATCTACACACACAGGCATGATAACCAAAGACACTAAAATAATGTTCACTGATTCACTGGTCTTATCTCACTTTAACCATTGTGTACCTCAAGCAAGGTTGATTCAGACCGTATTCAAAAAGTGCAAAATAGCTGTCTGCGGTTGATATATGACATTAGGAAATATGATCGAATCTCATACAAGTTAAAGGTTGCAAAATGGCTAAATATGTACAAAAGGCTCAAACTTAATGCCTTATGTTTATATTACAGGACTCTAAAAACGCGTACACCTAATAATATCTGCTGGATAAGATTTGGTTTAGAACTGACATCCAGAATATAAATCTAAGCCATAGAATATGATTGATGTTCCTATGCATAATAAAGCGCTATATAAGAGATTCTTTACTTACCAAATATCATCGATGAGTTATCTTCTGGATATCCCTAATTACACGCTTTCTGTAAATGCTTATAGAAAAAATTTCGGTCATCAATAAGAGCTACCTTAACTTAATTTAACTTATTTTACTTAGATACTTTATTCTATATATGTCAAATTTTCAATTGTAATTATGGGTATTACGTCTTGTAAATGTTATGTGAAATGTCATTTGAGAATATTATATTACTTATGGTTTGTAAGTATATTATTAGTGATCTGAATAGCATGGTAGAAGTTGTTTTCTAACCTAATGCTATACCATTATTATTTCTTTACTGTGTTACTTTTGTTATTCTTGTTATTCTTGGCAAATAATAAATTGTTATTATTATTATTATTATTTAGCTCATATTATTCTTATCTGCCACTCATTAGTTAAAATTAATGGTGGTGTGGTACAATTGTAACTCTTCATAATTATTCTATCAACTGACGATCTGAATGCACATTATTCCTTAAAGGCTGTCTGGGTAGTTGATCTTCAAATGTCGCTTCCTTATGAAAATCTTTTAAGCCACCAAAAAATCTGGGCTCTTTGTAAAACACTGTTTGCCTATGCATGTTAAAGTTTTATAAAAGTTTGCTTTATATTGTGCCCAAGTCTGAACTCCAAACAGTACTTATTAAGAAAAATTTGTTTTATTAAAAAAATCGCTGAAGACAATCATATAACTTGTAAATTAAAACTTGAATAGAAAGCGTATGTCATGTTTATTTGTCGCCCCTTCACGTACCTACACAGTCCCAGTAAGTAGAAAACGTTATATAAAAAAAAACGTATTGTGAATAAAAATTTCGTCTTTTATAAGAAACAAAAATATAGGTATCAAACACCAAATTCTATTTATTGTTTACAGCAGTTCATGATATCGAAAATCGTATTACTGAAAAGTTGCATAGAATTGAATATAGTGTTTCATACCATCTAATTTGACAAAACGAATTTAATTTTTTCAAACTTCTTTCTTAAAACTAAGACAACTAAAGGTTAACAATTAGAGTTGTTTTTATTCAAGTATATTTTTAATTTTAGTTTTTTTAATAATAATTTATTAAATAAAGTTTGTTAAACCACTCGAGTATTATAATATATGTAACATGTATATTACAATGTACCGCGTATATTCTTTATTTTAATGTATCTACTTAAATAAATAAATTTACTTGTGTCGTTTTTACCCAAAAAAAACTCCTACTGCATATTTAACATTTTTATAAAAAACTGCTTTATTTCTAACTAAAATCCAGCTTAAAAGGGTCTAATTTATGGTGTTGCATAAGAAATGGTCCCTTATACTTTCGTTATGCAAAATCCGACGTTCGCACCTGATGTATCTCTAAAATTTAAGATTTATAAGAGAAGAAATATCCGAGAAACTGCTTGGAGCACGCAACGGATAACTTTTAATTAAATGGCTAAAACAGCACAGCGAAAAACTCGCTGTTGTGGAAATAATTTTCTTATTTTCAACATTATAGAAATTCATAGGCCCTTTTGTGAAAATAAAGGACGACAATTAAAACAATTACTCTTTTTATTTTAAAGAATGTTGTAAACAAAAAATGAACCTACGTAATGAATATTAGAAAAATTTGCATATTTATTAAATTATTTGATTTATTATTATCGTTAATAAACTATGCATTATACATAATTAAGATTTGTTTCTCAGTAAATAATAAAAATCAATGTTTTTTATCACAAAAAATTCATTTTTTAAATTGAAAGTACATTCAAAAGAATTAATATTTGTAACACTGGGAAACATGTACAAATATTAATATATTGTAATAAAAATAACAACTAAGTTTAGTAGTATCTAAATTGTGTTATCGTTCTTGTAAATTTTGTTATTGTTTTAAGGACGTAACTACATATTTTTGGGGATTTATATTAAATCAATAAAAAGCACATACAGCGCATTTTTTAATTGTTGGTTAATAAAATCTACCCTCACTTTAATATTATTATTAATGTTAATATTAATATCACTCTTTCTGTATTTTCTGTATCTCGTTGTAATAAACATAATAAAAATTGTCTTTGATTTAAAACAAAAGATTCTCTTTATTTTGAAATAATGATATATTTTCAAAAAATGTACAAAACACTACGATTTCAATTTTATGTTTAAACTGACCCTTGCGATCTTAGTCATCGAAACAAAAAAATTTCTTAAAATTTGCTGCTTTAGTATGAATGACTAATGATTCTGAATTACTAATCTATTTCTATAAAAATTATGTCACACAATTTTAAGAAAGACGAGATACTGAACATCAAAAATAAAGTTTTACTTATTTAGCCTAAAATATGAACGAGTCTTTACCATATTAATGTGACAGAAACAGTTTCTAAACGGTTACAGCAAATATGATACTTACATTATAAAGGCTAAAATGAAGTTAACAAAATATGTCTTTTCATACAGATATCTAACAACATTTTTTCAATACTAACTTTAGGGAATAATATTATATGTTTTATTATATTATAAATCAGGTTAATTAGTAGCTTGTTACAATACCAACATTACAACTTCCCGTTATCTCATTGATATGAAATTACTAGTGAATGAGACTTATGCTTTGTCTCTTATACTATATCACTTGCAATCAGCTTCTTTACCTTTTCGTATGTTAGAAGTTGAAAAAAATCTTAATTAATTTATTACTCGTTTCTTGATAACATTAGTATGAAAATGAAGATTAGATACTGGTGGTTTTATACTACAATATTCTATTTGGCAATTTTATAACCAAAAAGCGTAATTATCGGAGGCATAGTGAGGAGGAATCTGATGTGAATTTGTCACTAAAACTTATTTTTAAGGAAACTTTATTATTCTGCAACAAAATAATTACAGAAATATATAGCACACCAACTAAACATGAAAAAAATATTAAGATATCCATAAATATTAAGTCATGAAACAAATATGAATTTATTGCTGAAATTATCATTTCTATTTAAAGAGGATAAATAAATATTTGTACCAAATGTTCGAGGCCAAAGGCAAGTCGTCATCTGAACGCGAACGAGGTATGGCGAGGCGAGGCGAAGCGAGACGAGGCCAAACGAATGTTTCCTTTGTGCACTGTTCGAAGATCGCCGAGGTACCGAGTACGACACTTCTAATAATTAGAAATTTCACTAAAAAAAGGCGTCGGTGGATGAAAATTTAAAATTGTTAAGTATATACATTTTTAGGTTGCTGTATATTATCGAAATTTTTATATTGTTAAATTCAATTTTTATTTATTATCCTTAAATAAATTCTAAAAAAGCATCAACAAATATATTGAAATTGCAGTATATATTTATGTAACATCATAAGAGAAACCTTAAAGGAATAGTTTGTAAAGAACAATACTTTTTTCATTTTCAGTGCACTACTCCATGAATTTAACCCACCGCAAATATATATTATACCCCCTCCATTCTATTAAACCCGGGCCTGTGCAGTATTCTAGTGGAAAAGCTCTATTACCAAAGCAGTTTTGTTGGAATTGCAGTTGTTTCTCTTTTTCTTTCATGTAATCAAATCGGAAAAAAGTAGACATGTTTATAGTAAAAGTGTTTGTAGATCTAGATGGATTGCAGGGTCCATAAGGAGGCAAATGTTTTTAGTCGGAAAAAATCAAGTAATGATGTTGGCTCTTAATAGAATCTTAAAGTTCCTAGGTTTATACATTGAATAACACACGCTTCTTTACTATACAGTATATAAGCTTTAATTACAAACTCCGTATTTATTTTGTAAAATTGCGTTTATTTTCTTTTTCACCATTTCCTTGATGTCTGCATCTAATTGTGAAAGAGAAAAAAAAATTGACACACTGGATACATTTTGAAAATGTTGATAATTTATGAAAAAATGGCAAATTTCATGTACTTTTGTACTATTGCATAGGAAAGTTTTTCATTATTTTTATTGTTAATAATCATCATCTTCCAGTAAATTTCATTGCAATCTTTTGTCCAGGAATTAAGTAACTTTTCCTAAGGTTTTTTCCTTTTATCGTGTAATAACCTGCAGCGAATCCTTGTCAAACGAAGAACTCAGAATTATAACATGATACATTACTGGAATAGAGATTCCACAAATAATCCCAATTATGTGTCACTTTCATCTCAAGACTGACGTTGGAATTTGGAATGAAACAGTAACGTTTCGCGAATGATAGGAACCGCAATAATTATTATAAAAGAGACTCGCAAAATTGGAGTAAGCAACATCCCTTTTTGCTTAAATTTTTAATTTTGCTGGCTCCATTTTGAAGGTGGATTAAAATTAAGACGTAAGTTCAGACATGTAAAATATATCTACATTGAAAAAAATATATAAATTGAATAGGCTAAATTCAATATATCCATATTTTGACATTTGTCATTAGTATTCCGAAACACGTCAATCGATTTTGATTGTAGGGGATATTTAAGCCCTATTGGTTGTATGAATGGCTCACGTGACTTCTGTTGATGACATCAGCAACATTTTTTTAAATGATATGGTAAAGGTTTTTCATGATAAAGTTGAAATGACTTCATAAGGAAAATAATTGCGTCGTTGTCATGTCTCGGTTTTTTCCTTCACTTAAAGATAATACTGTGACAATGCTTCCTTTTAATGAATATTGTATTGTGCTTTGTGTTAGTTTATATTATGTTTGAAATGAAACAGTAGTTTGGAAATTTGCAATTTCAAGATATGTAATTAGTTTTGAATCGAAACTCTAAAAATCTATAATTACGCCTCTTACAGGACAAGTATTTTGCAAGATCCATTTGGCAACGTTGTAAAGTATTGCCAACCTTAAAAATATAATTTCCCGTCCGTTAAGTGTAAATTGCTTTTATTCTTAGTTTTTTTTTGCTATTCTGTTGAATATAAAAATAACTAAAAATGACGTAATTTTAAGTTGATAGTGAAAGACCTACATATACGCACATTATTCCAATGGATATTCAAAGAGGATACACAGTCACTAGTGAAGCCAAAAGGACGTAAATACCCGTTAAAATGAAAATCGACTTATGTGTTTCAACATATCAGTGAGAACTGTCAAAACATGGAGATATTGAATTTATTCCATTTAGCTCATACTTACTGTTCATACATATGTATACATTGTATTTAAATTTCCTTCTATGAATGATAACATTTTCAAAAAAAATAATATATATCTCCATCAAATGGGTCAATACATCTACAACTAAGTAAAATGCCTTAATTTTGCAAAAATAAAACTATAAGTTTCAAAAGCATTTTATATAGATTAATTGTTACCATTATGCTACAACTCAAAAATGAATCGGTTAGAAGTTATATATTTTTGTTGGGTATCATTAATTCATCATTAATAAGTCTAATTCTCGGATGCGAATTAAAAACCGATTTGGTATCTGAACACTTAAAATAAGGCATTTGGTTCTGTTTTAATAATAAATATATACCTAAGTTCTATCTTCCTGAATATAAACGTGATGACACGATTTTTTATAGACTTTGTTCAATATATAAGTACAGCAATAAAGAATATAAAAATCCGATGAAAAATCGGACGCAGATATCGTAAACACGTAATCGTTATTACGATGTGATGCACGTCAGCACATCTCAAAAAGAATGATCAATATCAAAGAATACCAAACAATCAATAATTTACTTATTTTTTACACAATGTGGTTTTTTAAAACCTATTTTATTAACTTACATACACCAAAGAAAAACAAACAAATCCGGATCTACTTCTACTTAATTTAATTAATTTACCTAGTTCAGTTGTTTAAATATGGTTTGTTACCTACAGTAACGAGAAATATGGCAATGGATACTTTTTTTTATGTAAATTAATTTTTCCATATGACAACTTTCTCAAGAATGCGACTAAAGGAAATTATATCCACTCATTATTTCGCACAAAATCACCTTGTTTTTTTGTAAGGGGTTGGGATAAAGTATAGAACCAAGTAAATATCTTTAAAACGAAACGGACGATATTTATGAAATTTTATAGGTAAGTGCAATGTTGGAAAATGCAGCTGATGTATATTTTTTTGGTAATAATATACTTGCGGTTTCACCGGAAATACCCTCAACTTTTTTAATTTAAATAGGACACCCTGTATATTTTTGCACATTTTGAAAGAGCTTATTATTTGCCGAATTTGTACATACTGGGTTTATATATATTTACACAACTGTTTCAATAATAAGAAAATACTATCAGGTAATATCAGTTACTTTTAATTTGATTACTTTTTTAAGAAAAATTGAAATTGAGGTTAAGTAATAAATTTTAAATTTCTTACGAACAATGGTGTTTCTGCTATCAGGTCTTAAACTGAAGGGAGCTCTGTCAAATTCAAACAAAGCTTAAATTATTTTTCGAACTCATAGCATTCCTTTGATTATTTTTTTTAGTTTTGACACTTAATAATTTTGAACTTCAAATAAATTATAATAACAATGATATGAATTTAACTTATTTTATTTTCAGAATTATCTTATAATCATTGAAATTGTTCTTATATATTGTTTTAATCAATTTTTATTTTATTTATGTATTTACTACCCCATATCCTATCTTAAAGTACATATCAATTTTTGTTTAATCCAAAGTGTTAAAATTATTTAATTCCTCTTTTTATATCGTTACAATATTTAGTTTGGATAGAAACATGTTCTTTTATCTCATTTGAGTATATTATAGTTTTATAAGAAAATTCCATAAAATTATGTATAAAATGACTATTAAATTATAAACTTATAAAAAATAAACAAATCTGGATCAACTACATTGCCAATGTAAAAAAACGAGGCGAAATAACGGGTGGGTATAATTTTGTTCAGACTCATATTTGAGAAAGTTGTCATAAGGAAAAATTAATGTACATAAAAAAACTATCCAACAATGACTCGTTACTGTTGGTAGTGGATACCAAATACCAAAATGCTCATTGTCGTTTCAAATTTTTACCACCTGAACAATTTATATAAATGTAACTATTTTCTAATTGTAGGAATTTTGAAACCAATCAAAATGATTTTTGAGTCCAATGTTGAACAATTTTTTTTTATTTAAAAAAATATTCAAATTCAAAGTCTATCCCAAAAGTTCGAACGGATTGAAAGTTGCTATGTACATAAAAATTACAAAGCCTATCTTCGAAGGATGAATCAAAATATCTGTTCACAGTTCTGTAAGAGAAATACTTTACTAAATTTTCATCTTTAATTTAATAAATTTTAGATAAAAATTAAACTAATTTTTTTACAAAAACTCTTCCATAATTTACGAAACTCAGGAACCTTAATAAATTTCATTAATTTGGTTGAATTGTAAATTGTAAGATGAAATTTAAAAAATTTTAAATAAAAAAAAAATAATAGGTTTACTTACCCTAAAGAGTCCCATTTAGTTAGTCAAAACTTGTATTTTATTGTTTAATTAAAAAACTGGAAAAACCACGCAGTGAATGGAAATATGAAGAAAATATTAATTAAATACGGGATGTTGAAGTAATTTTGAAACATTTTTTGTTTCAGGTGAAAACATTTTATTATTAATTAATATCCATATTTCTTTAAATAAGAACATTTTGCTTTATTGTCAAAAATCTCCATTTGCATTTGGTCCTATTCGTGTATCTGTAGAATGTTACCAAAATCTATTTTACTTTCTAATTTGCCTAGTTAGTGCTCGCATACCTCGCTGCAATTAATACTGAAACATCTGACTTTAATCATTTTCTTTTAAGATTTGATTATATTTTGCGATCATAAATTTGGTGACAAAAAATTTTCCATAAATGCTGACACCCAGAGAAAACACACGTACACAGAAGATTGATTATGCCGAAGTTGATCGAATTTCGATTTAACTTGGAAAATAAAAATGTCGTTAAAGATAAAGCATGTTCCACAAAAAAGTAGATGAACGTCATGTAATGAGCGCGTGAGGGAAGACCGATTATTTCCAAATGGCGATAGGTCAATGGCAGTATCGAAAAATAGAAAATACGATGAGCTGCTTTTTTTGTCGTAAAGGTCGGGAAAAGTGTATCTCCAATTATTATTATATGATCAATTTTTTTGGAAGTTGCGTGTGTTTAAGGCTTATTTTTTTGTAGAGTTGCGTGTATGTAATCACGAGTTTTCCACTTATTGGTGATAAATGCCTAATCATTATTTGTAATTTATACTTTCTCTTTTATTGCTAATTGGTCTCATTACTTTAAATCCAAGAAATGATATATTACATTATATGGAAATAGTATATTATGCAACAAGTGGGAATGTGAGATTTTTCTCACGAGTGTGAAAGTTTGTGGCACGAGCCCTTAGGGAGAGGGCGGCAATTACAAGAGTGAGAAAAGTAATATCCTCATTTGTTGACCACTACACTTTTTCTAAGATAGCCAATTAATACGATTTAATTTTTTTTTTAAAATCTATAATGACGGTAGCTGCCTTTTCCACAAGTTCTTGTGGTGTAAATTCATTATTACTATGTATTTCCATTTTAAGATTTTTTGGATTAATTTTACATGTACAATCGAATCTGCCAATAAATTTATTTTAAATGTTTATTCATTCTCCATTTAAATGTACACAGCGTGGAATAAATGCCATGAGAAAAAAATTTCCCACTGAATGGACAATTTGATATGCTTTAGTTTCATGAAATGTGAGAAAAACAATATATTTCTTACCATCACTAGAAAAGCATACTACTTTGCAGGAGATTTCTAAATATTTATAAAAATATAAGTAGAGTGCGGGAGGGGTGAGCGTGGGAACTTTTTCTGTCGATCCTTATGGACGGACACGCCCCCCGCACGTGACCTACCCCCACTCCTCCGGCGGCAGCATGTAGATGGGGAGAAGAACGGCCTGAACGTGGTGGCACTTCAGCAAGACCTTGAACTTGTTGGCAGTTCAGCCAAAAAGAAGAAGAAGGATTCCCGAAACTGTCAGATGACGGCATCGGAGAGCGTCGGCGGCGGCCGTTTTTAGTGCGGTCTTGTTAGTTCAGCTAGAAGAAGAAGAATGGAGCAGCTCGTTCAGTCACCTATAGAGAAGAAGAAGAAATTACTATAGTCGAGTCGGCGCGCGATTCACGGCGGCGACGCACGGATGCAGGCCCGAGCGGAGGTGATCCAAGATGGCGCGATTCACGGTGTGGCGTACGTATCGAGTCGAGGTGACGGCACGATTCATGGTCCCGAGGCAAGGTGATGGCGCGATTCTCGGTGTGGCGTACAGCCTAAGTCGAGGTGCGTTCCGAGTAGGGACGATTCACGGCGGTGACGTACGAATGCCGGCCCTGTGATCCAAGATGGCGCAATTCATGGTGCGGCGCACACAAGCGGTGGCCGGCCATCGCCTTCGTGTGACGTAGTCGGACTGATTCGAATCGAAGATATCGGTCGGATATAATAGTCGTCAGCAAAGGCCATGTTGCCTTTTTTATTATTATTTATACAATGATGCCATATTGGCTGGGGAAACGTGGTGACGCTGCACACAAGCGGGGCCTGCCAAAGCGCGTGTGTGACGTAGTCGAACAAATTATTATAGTTTTCCTTGTTTATGAGCGAGAGCATTATCAATTCAGGGCGCTATGAATTTGGTATTGAAATAATTCATGTTGCCGTATTTTTTATACAATGTTGCCATATAGGAATATTATCAAAGTATGATTTAAAAGTAGTCCATGCTGCCACGTTGCCGCATCTCCGTCAGATAACGGGTTGAAATTTAAAATATTCATGGCGGAGGCCATCGCTTGGGTGTATCGTAGTCGAACTGATTCGTTTCAAAGATAACGGTTGGAAAATTTTTCAGCCGTCTATAGAGGAACAAATTACTATAGTTTTCCTTGTTTATGAGAGAGAGATAGAGAGAGCGTTATCAATTCTGGGGCGCTATGATTTTGGTATCGAGATAATCCATGGAACCGTATTTTATTATTTATACAATGTAGACATATCGGTATAATATCAAAGTATGAAAAAAATATGATTTATTTAAATGGTTTTCAGGAGATGTCTAATTCAATTCAGGGACACTATGAATTCACTATTGATTATTATATGATTTATTTAACGGTCGGTATTTGTGCCAAGCGCAATGAACGTTGCCGTAAGGCCACTAGCCGTTATTATTGGTCCAATTGAATCGCTGGAAAAAGACCAGTATGATCTAGAAGTAACATAGATGATGAACGATACATGGAACACTGTAGAAAAATTACGTAAACGTCAAAAACGTGACGCAGACATCGAAAAACGTCTCGCGCGTCAAAAAAAACGTCAAAACGTGACACGCGTGGCGCAAAACGTGACGTTTTTGGCGTAAACGTCACGCGTATGACGTTTTTACGTCACGCGTGTCACGTTTACGTCTCGCATGTCACGTAAACGTCAAATGCTTAACCTATTTTAGGGGCACACTGTAAATTATCATTAGTGCTGTAATATAATTAAATAATGATACCTAATTTGTGCAACTTATAAAATTATTGCATAAGACTTTCCACAGACGCGTTGATACACACATCGCCCCCACGAGCGCAGTCATGTTGAATTTTGAAAACTTAAAAACAATACGAAATTATTTATGGCTAGCACACCCCTTTTTAATAATGAACTACCCGTTGTTTTCTCTACCGCCATTATGGCTAATCGAAAATTTTGATAAATTTTAGAAAATCTACAATACAAAATCGTAATTATCAAACCATGAATGAGGTGATAACCTGGAAACGTGTTTTCGTTCAGTCTTATCTAATTTTTATCGGGTTGGCTTCATCCGGTATGCCTGTTAAAAGTATCTCTAAAGGAGTATTATATTTGTGTTTATTATTATAACAGGTGTTTATAGTATTTCTTTAAAAAACATAGCGAAAAAGCTCTTTTTTTCACGTGAACATATCGTGATTATTTGATTTAAAAATATTTCTGAATAAAATCTGTCCAGTTTACGAAAAATCCAATTTCACCTGCTGGATAATTAGGGAACGTGACCCCTTTTGCACACGGCCCTACAAAAAAATGCCGATAAGAATTATTCTTTATTTTTCATAATCTACAACCGGAATGTCTGAAATACATTGTTTTTTCGATATAAAATAAATTTTAGTTTTAATTTTTTAAATATTTTCGAATAAAGTCTGTCTAGTTTACGAAAAATGCAATTTCACCTGATGGATAATTAGGGGACGTGACCCTTTTGCACACGGTACTACAAAATTTAAAAAGTATAAAAGCCGTAAGTACAGGTGTGCGTGATCATTCCTATCAGTTACTGATTAGCTATCGCGCAGTGATAACCAATATTTCTGAAAATGGCTAATTTTGAAATTATCAAGGATGTTACAAAACAAATCCGTAAATTTGGGGTCCAGGGCCGAACTTTGGAATTTAAAATTAAACCCACTCCTACCGGGGCGGAGCCCCTAAGCTGGGTTAAAAATGCAATAGAGGATATTATTTTAAAGGGGACAGAAAACGTGGACTTGGAGGATTATGTTGGATTTACTTTCTGTTCCAAAGATTTTTCAAGGGGCCAAGGATGGGTGGTTTTTAAACCTGCATCTCAGGTGACAGTTGATGACGTGTGGAAGAAAATTTCATCCATATACCAATCAAATTCAACGGGGCTGAATACAGAAACCTTCTGTTTGGGTGTTACTACGGTAAAAATGCCCGTAGGAAAAGGCCTGAGGTGTAATTATAACACTTTTAACGAGGAGTGTAAAAAACGTAGAGGTATTATTTCGATAAATAACAAAGATAACCTATGCTTACCTCGCGCTCTAGTAGTCAGTATGGCATTCCAAAGTAAGGATCCAAACTACGCAAAAATTAGGTGTGGCCGTAGACTTCAGACCGCCAAAGCTATTGAGTTGACAGAATCCTGCGGGGTGATGATTACGCCAGAGGGCTGCGGGGTTCCCGAACTTCAACACTTTCAACAGCATCTAAAAAATTATAAAATCGTCGTTTATCGATATGGTACCAAAGGTCGTGACGTTATTTTTGAAGGAGGAAATGACGGCCCTGCTTTAAATCTGATTTTCCATGAAGGCCATTACAATGTCATCACATCTCTAACCGCTGCATTTATGTGCGGATATTTTTGTGAACACTGTCACACGCCCTACAACAACAGAAACGAACATCGATGTGATTAGGTGTGTTTTGCATGCAGAAAATCACCTGCATGCAATAAAGATGTTGTAAAAAGAGGCTGTATCGAGTGCAGAAGAGATTTTTACGGTGATGCGTGCTTTGAAGCACATTTGAATACTGTTTGCAAACAAATAAAAAGCTGTGAGAATTGTTTTAAAATATGCACTAGTCGCAATCATGTCTGCGGCGAAATTTACTGCAAGATTTGTAAATCGAAACAACCCGAAGACCACCTGTGTTATATGCAACCGGACAAAAAATCTCCTCAAATTAAAGATTTTTTGTTTGTTTTCTATGACTTGGAGACAACACAAGAAAAAGTCGTCAATGGGATCATACAGCAGGAACCGAATTTATGTGTATACAGAAAAGTATGCCATAAGTGTTTAAACGAGACAAGATTGTTATTTTGTCAGAGTTGCGGATTCAGAGAAAAAGTTTTAACAGACGATGTAATTCCGAAATTTCTGACCGAAGTACTAGAAATACGAAAAAAATTTAAACACATTGTCGTTATAGCCCATAACGGTGGCGGTTTCGATCATCAATTCGTATTAAATTACATTCTCACTAAAACCGATTTGAATCCGGACCTGATTATGCGCGGAACAAAGCTAATTATGATGAACGTCGGAAACGTTAAATTTCTGGATTCACTCAACTATTTCCCGATGGCATTATCAGCATTACCGAAAGCTTTTGGGTTTTCCGAATTGAAAAAGGGGTATTTTCCACATCTCTTTAACAGGCTGGAAAATCAGAACTATGTCGGAGGTATACCTGCATTGAAATTCTACGACCCTGACAACTTAAAAGATGATGCGCGCGAGAAATTAATTAAATGGCACAACGAGAAAATTGCTGAAAATTACATATTTGATTTTCAAAAGGAGATTGTAGAGTATTGTGTTTCTGATGTACAGATTCTAACGCAGGCCTGTCTCAAATTTCGTCAGCAGCTGTTGGATACGTCAAATGTGTGTCCATTCACAGAGGCAAGCACAATTGCGTCTGCGTGCAACAAGGTATTTCGACGAAACTTTTTAAAACCCAACACTATTGGCATAATCCCTAAAGGTGGCTATAGATTCAGAGATAATCAATCGAAAATAGCTTTACAATGGTTGATATGGGAAGAATACCAAAGAGGAATCAATATACATCACGTGGCCAAAGGTCAAGAGGTCAGAGTTGCCGGGGTTAAAGTTGATGGAGTACATGGACATACCGTCTTTGAATTCGAGGGTTGTTATTTTCACGGTTGTCCGAAATGCTTTACAAATAACCGTGATAAAGCATTAAAAGACGATCCCTCTGATTGTATGGAGAATCGGTTCCAACGAACTGTAAATAAAAATAAACATTTGGAGAAAAAGGGGTATAAAGTTGTACAAATGTGGGAATGCGATTTTCGAAAAATGTTAAATAAAGAAATTGAAGAATACACAGAAAACCATTCTTACATGAAATATTTACCTCTAAACCCTAGAGATTCTCTGTACGGGGGCCGAACGGGGAATACAGTGGAATATTACAAGGCGAAAGAAAATGAGAAAATTAAATATGATGATGTATGTTCACTGTATCCGTGGGTGTGTAAATTCGGTAAATTTCCTATTGGCCACCCGAAAAAAATTTATGTGGGAGAAGAAGAATGCAAATTGGCTGATATTTCCCAAATGTCAGGTGTGATAAAATGTAAAATATTACCTCCTACAAATCTGTATCACCCTGTACTGCCTTATAGAATGAATGATAAATGTATGTTTGTCCTTTGTCGTAAATGCGGGGAGGGGATGAACCAAGACGATGAATGCAATCACGATGACGAGCAAAGAGCTTTAAATGGTACATGGGTGATTGAAGAAGTCGTTAAAGCTATTGAGAAAGGGTACAAAATGATGGAAATATACGAAATATGGAGTTACAACACCATACAACTCAGCCGGGAGCAGGAGGGTTTATTCTCAGGCATGATGAATAAGTTTATAAAAATCAAACAGCAAGCCAGCGGCTGGCCGAAGAATTGTGCGACAGACGCTGAGAAAGATAGATATATTGAGGAATTTTTACATAGAGAAGACATTTTACTGGAGTTTTCTGAAATAACTGAGAATCCTGGTTTAAGATCATTGGCAAAACTGATGTTAAACTCTTTCTGGGGCAAGCTGGGGCAGAGACAAAACATGCCTAAAACATCTATAATTAGAAATTCTGCTGAATTTTATTCAATGATGTCGAACCCCGCAATAGTTGTAAACACCATTTTACCGGTAAATGAGGAAACGTTAATTGTAACGTGGGAATACAAAGAGGAGGCCTACGACATCTCTCCCACTGTAAATGTTATATTAGCTGCCTATGTTACAGCTTTAGCTAGATTAAAATTATATAGTTACCTGGATCAGGTGGGCGAGAGAGCCTTATATTACGATACCGATTCGGTCGTGTATTCTTCGCAAGTAGGCCTTCCTGACTTGCCCACAGGAGAATGTATTGGGGATTTAACAGACGAATTAAATGGAGGGTTTATTACAGAATTCGTCTCTGGAGGCCCTAAAAATTATGCCTATAAATACAGCTGTAATGGTGGTGAATATGTTGTCTGTAAAGTGAAAGGAATTTCACTGAACTATAGTGCTTCCCAGCTGCTGAATTTTGGAAAAATCAGGGAGATGGTCTTGACAAAAAGTGAGCCTATTTTTATCATTTCGAAGCAGATCAGAAGAACTAAGGATCATGAGGTGATAACCGTAACATCAGAGAAAAGATATCAGCCCCGGTCAACAAAAATAAAATTTCTTCCGGATCATAGTTCGTTGCCTTACGGTTTTAAAAAATTTAAAAAATGAGTTATATATTTATAAAACACTAAATAAATTTTTTATTAAAACTTACCGATCTTTTTTATCCATTTGGCTATCCTTAAATTGAATAATTCAAGCCTCAGCTACATTATCTTCCTTAATAGAGGGGCTATCAACTCGCTTTAAATCAGGTTAGTCAGCTTTCTTCTTCTTCTGTATCTGAAAAATGAATGTATGAGTTGTGTAAATTGAAATAAAATCAGGGAAACGTTGATGGAAAATACAGCTGTATAAACTTCACCTCAAGAGAAATTAAAAGAGCAGTAATTACAGTATTTTGTGAGAAGCGCTAACAGCCTAATTCAGCAAAGTTAAAATCGAAATGAATATATGAGTTATCAAATAAATTTTTATTAAAAACTTTCTGGTCTTTTAAAAATATTTGGAAGCCCTTAAAAGCTGAATTATTTCATCTTCAGTTAGATTATTTACATTAGCTTCTTCGAAAAGAAGGGTTCATCTATATCCTAAATTATTAAATAGACCTAAATTTGAAAAATCGAGGAATAAAATTTAAGCACTTACCTGATGGACAGTGGATCCGAACTGACACTAAAGAATTAAATTTTTTCTCCGGTCTGGTACAACTGGTGAAATCACATTTACATTTAAACATTTAGCAAAATATTTTCAAAAACTATGGTGTTAGAAATTAACTTGTTACTTAATCAAATGTTTTCAAGCTAACTAATTTCGAATACAGCTATTGTATACAGGATGTGGGTTTTACAATCAGAAACATTTTATCATATCTGCGTCGTGTTTCTTTATTTGAAGTCAAAATTGAATATATATTAGTTTATGATTTTAAAAACTTACGCTATATTTTCTAAATAATAAATATTTACCTACAGAAATTATACAAAATAATTCTAGATTTTTCGAACAGTTTGTCGTTTCTAGATAAAAATAAGTCATATCATCATGTATACAAAGCATTATTAGGCAATATAATCATCATTTATGTGTATATCGGGGTGCATAGTATTAGTTGATATGTTACTTATTCACCTTCTAGTAAACGTCCACACACGTCACGTAACCGGCG
>OX638358.1:19824877-19949495 GCA_951812935.1 Hermaeophaga mercurialis | reverse complement strand
ATCCCACATCTGACAATACTTTTTTGTTAAATTTTGAAATATCATTATTGCGAGGGAACCTGCAAACTGTTGGCTGTTTAATACTTCAATGTTGTGCTTAATTAAGGGTAAGCATCTCCAGAGCTCGGAAAGGGAAATTGATCCTAACCATACAGTAGCATGTCCAGTTAATACGTTCAAAACAGTAATGTTCTCAAAACCTATGCAACCCCGTATACACATAAATGATAATTAGATTGCCTAATAATAATATTTTGGTACCACCAACGCCATCTACTGCCGGTTACGTGACGTGTGTGGACGTTTACTAGAAGGTGATTAAGTAACATATCAACTAATACTATGCAACCCCGTGTACACATAAATGATAATTAGCTTGCCTAATAATAATATTTTGGTACCACCAACGCCATCTACCGCCGGTTACGTGACGTGTGTGGACGTTTACTAGAAGGTGAATAAGTAACATATCAACTAATACTATGCACCCCGATATACACATAAATGATGATTATATTGCCTAATAATGCTTTGTATACATGATGATATGACTTATTTTTATCTAGAAACGACAAACTGTTCGAAAAATCTAGAATTATTTTGTATAATTTCTGTAGGTAAATATTTATTATTTAGAAAATATAGCGTAAGTTTTTAAAATCATAAACTAATATATATTCAATTTTGACTTCAAATAAAGAAACACGACGCAGATATGATAAAATGTTTCTGATTGTAAAACCCACATCCTGTATACAATAGCTGTATTCGAAATTAGTTAGCTTGAAAACATTTGATTAAGTAACAAGTTAATTTCTAACACCATAGTTTTTGAAAATATTTTGCTAAATGTTTAAATGTAAATGTGATTTCACCAGTTGTACCAGACCGGAGAAAAGATTTAATTCTTTAGTGTCAGTTCGGATCCACTGTCCATCAGGTAAGTGCTTAAATTTTATTCCTCGATTTTTCAAATTTAGGTCTATTTAATAATTTAGGATATAGATGAACCCTTCTTTTCGAAGAAGCTAATGTAAATAATCTAACTGAAGATGAAATAATTCAGCTTTTAAGGGCTTCCAAATATTTTTAAAAGACCAGAAAGTTTTTAATAAACATTTATTTGATAACTCATATATTCATTTCGATTTTAACTTTGCTGAATTAGGCTGTTAGCGCTTCTCACAAAATACTGTAATTACTGCTCTTTTAATTTCTCTTGAGGTGAAGTTTATACAGCTGTATTTTCCATCAACGTTTCCCTGATTTTATTTCAATTTACACAACTCATACATTCATTTTTCAGATACAGAAGAAGAAGAAAGCTGACTAACCTGATTTAAAGCGAGTTGATAGCCCCTCTATTAAGGAAGATAATGTAGCTGAGGCTTGAATTATTCAATTTAAGGATAGCCAAATGGATAAAAAAGATCGGTAAGTTTTAATAAAAAATTTATTTAGTGTTTTATAAATATATAACTCATTTTTTAAATTTTTTAAAACCGTAAGGCAACGAACTATGATCCGGAAGAAATTTTATTTTTGTTGACCGGGGCTGATATCTTTTCTCTGATGTTACGGTTATCACCTCATGATCCTTAGTTCTTCTGATCTGCTTCGAAATGATAAAAATAGGCTCACTTTTTGTCAAGACCATCTCCCTGATTTTTCCAAAATTCAGCAGCTGGGAAGCACTATAGTTCAGTGAAATTCCTTTCACTTTACAGACAACATATTCACCACCATTACAGCTGTATTTATAGGCATAATTTTTAGGGCCTCCAGAGACGAATTCTGTAATAAACCCTCCATTTAATTCGTCTGTTAAATCCCCAATACATTCTCCTGTGGGCAAGTCAGGAAGGCCTACTTGCGAAGAATACACGACCGAATCGGTATCGTAATATAAGGCTCTCTCGCCCACCTGATCCAGGTAACTATATAATTTTAATCTAGCTAAAGCTGTAACATAGGCAGCTAATATAACATTTACAGTGGGAGAGATGTCGTAGGCCTCCTCTTTGTATTCCCACGTTACAATTAACGTTTCCTCATTTACCGGTAAAATGGTGTTTACAACTATTGCGGGGTTCGACATCATTGAATAAAATTCAGCAGAATTTCTAATTATAGATGTTTTAGGCATGTTTTGTCTCTGCCCCAGCTTGCCCCAGAAAGAGTTTAACATCAGTTTTGCCAATGATCTTAAACCAGGATTCTCAGTTATTTCAGAAAACTCCAGTAAAATGTCTTCTCTATGTAAAAATTCCTCAATATATCTATCTTTCTCAGCGTCTGTCGCACAATTCTTCGGCCAGCCGCTGGCTTGCTGTTTGATTTTTATAAACTTATTCATCATGCCTGAGAATAAACCCTCCTGCTCCCGGCTGAGTTGTATGGTGTTGTAACTCCATATTTCGTATATTTCCATCATTTTGTACCCTTTCTCAATAGCTTTAACGACTTCTTCAATCACCCATGTACCATTTAAAGCTCTTTGCTCGTCATCGTGATTGCATTCATCGTCTTGGTTCATCCCCTCCCCGCATTTACGACAAAGGACAAACATACATTTATCATTCATTCTATAAGGCAGTACAGGGTGATACAGATTTGTAGGAGGTAATATTTTACATTTTATCACACCTGACATTTGGGAAATATCAGCCAATTTGCATTCTTCTTCTCCCACATAAATTTTTTTCGGGTGGCCAATAGGAAATTTACCGAATTTACACACCCACGGATACAGTGAACATACATCATCATATTTAATTTTCTCATTTTCTTTCGCCTTGTAATATTCCACTGTATTCCCCGTTCGGCCCCCGTACAGAGAATCTCTAGGGTTTAGAGGTAAATATTTCATGTAAGAATGGTTTTCTGTGTATTCTTCAATTTCTTTATTTAACATTTTTCGAAAATCGCATTCCCACATTTGTACAACTTTATACCCCTTTTTCTCCAAATGTTTATTTTTATTTACAGTTCGTTGGAACCGATTCTCCATACAATCAGAGGGATCGTCTTTTAATGCTTTATCACGGTTATTTGTAAAGCATTTCGGACAACCGTGAAAATAACAACCCTCGAATTCAAAGACGGTATGTCCATGTACTCCATCAACTTTAACCCCGGCAACTCTGACCTCTTGACCTTTGGCCACGTGATGTATATTGATTCCTCTTTGGTATTCTTCCCATATCAACCATTGTAAAGCTATTTTCGATTGATTATCTCTGAATCTATAGCCACCTTTAGGGATTATGCCAATAGTGTTGGGTTTTAAAAAGTTTCGTCGAAATACCTTGTTGCACGCAGACGCAATTGTGCTTGCCTCTGTGAATGGACACACATTTGACGTATCCAACAGCTGCTGACGAAATTTGAGACAGGCCTGCGTTAGAATCTGTACATCAGAAACACAATACTCTACAATCTCCTTTTGAAAATCAAATATGTAATTTTCAGCAATTTTCTCGTTGTGCCATTTAATTAATTTCTCGCGCGCATCATCTTTTAAGTTGTCAGGGTCGTAGAATTTCAATGCAGGTATACCTCCGACATAGTTCTGATTTTCCAGCCTGTTAAAGAGATGTGGAAAATACCCCTTTTTCAATTCGGAAAACCCAAAAGCTTTCGGTAATGCTGATAATGCCATCGGGAAATAGTTGAGTGAATCCAGAAATTTAACGTTTCCGACGTTCATCATAATTAGCTTTGTTCCGCGCATAATCAGGTCCGGATTCAAATCGGTTTTAGTGAGAATGTAATTTAATACGAATTGATGATCGAAACCGCCACCGTTATGGGCTATAACGACAATGTGTTTAAATTTTTTTCGTATTTCTAGTACTTCGGTCAGAAATTTCGGAATTACATCGTCTGTTAAAACTTTTTCTCTGAATCCGCAACTCTGACAAAATAACAATCTTGTCTCGTTTAAACACTTATGGCATACTTTTCTGTATACACATAAATTCGGTTCCTGCTGTATGATCCCATTGACGACTTTTTCTTGTGTTGTCTCCAAGTCATAGAAAACAAACAAAAAATCTTTAATTTGAGGAGATTTTTTGTCCGGTTGCATATAACACAGGTGGTCTTCGGGTTGTTTCGATTTACAAATCTTGCAGTAAATTTCGCCGCAGACATGATTGCGACTAGTGCATATTTTAAAACAATTCTCACAGCTTTTTATTTGTTTGCAAACAGTATTCAAATGTGCTTCAAAGCACGCATCACCGTAAAAATCTCTTCTGCACTCGATACAGCCTCTTTTTACAACATCTTTATTGCATGCAGGTGATTTTCTGCATGCAAAACACACCTGATCACATCGATGTTCGTTTCTGTTGTTGTAGGGCGTGTGACAGTGTTCACAAAAATATCCGCACATAAATGCAGCGGTTAGAGATGTGATGACATTGTAATGGCCTTCATGGAAAATCAGATTTAAAGCAGGGCCGTCATTTCCTCCTTCAAAAATAACGTCACGACCTTTGGTACCATATCGATAAACGACGATTTTATAATTTTTTAGATGCTGTTGAAAGTGTTGAAGTTCGGGAACCCCGCAGCCCTCTGGCGTAATCATCACCCCGCAGGATTCTGTCAACTCAATAGCTTTGGCGGTCTGAAGTCTACGGCCACACCTAATTTTTGCGTAGTTTGGATCCTTACTTTGGAATGCCATACTGACTACTAGAGCGCGAGGTAAGCATAGGTTATCTTTGTTATTTATCGAAATAATACCTCTACGTTTTTTACACTCCTCGTTAAAAGTGTTATAATTACACCTCAGGCCTTTTCCTACGGGCATTTTTACCGTAGTAACACCCAAACAGAAGGTTTCTGTATTCAGCCCCGTTGAATTTGATTGGTATATGGATGAAATTTTCTTCCACACGTCATCAACTGTCACCTGAGATGCAGGTTTAAAAACCACCCATCCTTGGCCCCTTGAAAAATCTTTGGAACAGAAAGTAAATCCAACATAATCCTCCAAGTCCACGTTTTCTGTCCCCTTTAAAACAATATCCTCTATTGCATTTTTAACCCAGCTTAGGGGCTCCGCCCCGGTAGGAGTGGGTTTAATTTTAAATTCCAAAGTTCGGCCCTGGACCCCAAATTTACGGATTTGTTTTGTAACATCCTTGATAATTTCAAAATTAGCCATTTTCAGAAATATTGGTTATCACTGCGCGATAGCTAATCAGTAACTGATAGGAATGATCACGCACACCTGTACTTACGGCTTTTATACTTTTTAAATTTTGTAGTACCGTGTGCAAAAGGGTCACGTCCCCTAATTATCCATCAGGTGAAATTGCATTTTTCGTAAACTAGACAGACTTTATTCGAAAATATTTTAAAAATTAAAACTAAAATTTATTTTATATCGAAAAAACAATGTATTTCAGACATTCCGGTTGTAGATTATGAAAAATAAAGAATAATTCTTATCGGCATTTTTTTGTAGGGCCGTGTGCAAAAGGGGTCACGTTCCCTAATTATCCAGCAGGTGAAATTGGATTTTTCGTAAACTGGACAGATTTTATTCAGAAATATTTTTAAATCAAATAATCACGATATGTTCACGTGAAAAAAAGAGCTTTTTCGCTATGTTTTTTAAAGAAATACTATAAACACCTGTTATAATAATAAACACAAATATAATACTCCTTTAGAGATACTTTTAACAGGCATACCGGATGAAGCCAACCCGATAAAAATTAGATAAGACTGAACGAAAACACGTTTCCAGGTTATCACCTCATTCATGGTTTGATAATTACGATTTTGTATTGTAGATTTTCTAAAATTTATCAAAATTTTCGATTAGCCATAATGGCGGTAGAGAAAACAACGGGTAGTTCATTATTAAAAAGGGGTGTGCTAGCCATAAATAATTTCGTATTGTTTTTAAGTTTTCAAAATTCAACATGACTGCGCTCGTGGGGGCGATGTGTGTATCAACGCGTCTGTGGAAAGTCTTATGCAATAATTTTATAAGTTGCACAAATTAGGTATCCTTATTTAATTGTATTACAGCACTAATGATAATTTACAGTGTGCCCCTAAAATAGGTTAAGCATTTGACGTTTACGTGACATGCGAGACGTAAACGTGACACGCGTGACGTAAAAACGTTATACGCGTGACGTTTACGCCAAAAACGTCACGTTTTGCGCCACGCGTGTCACGTTTTGACATTTTTTTTGACGCGCGAGACGTTTTTCGATGTCTGCGTCACGTTTTTGACGTTTACGTAATTTTTCTACAGTGTTCCATGTATCGTTCATCATCTATGTTACTTCTAGATCATACTGGTCTTTTTCCAGCGATTCAATTGGACCAATAATAACGGCTAGTGGCCTTACGGCAACGTTCATTGCGCTTGGCACAAATACCGACCGTTAAATAAATCATATAATAATCAATAGTGAATTCATAGTGTCCCTGAATTGAATTAGACATCTCCTGAAAACCATTTAAATAAATCATATTTTTTTCATACTTTGATATTATACCGATATGTCTACATTGTATAAATAATAAAATACGGTTCCATGGATTATCTCGATACCAAAATCATAGCGCCCCAGAATTGATAACGCTCTCTCTATCTCTCTCTCATAAACAAGGAAAACTATAGTAATTTGTTCCTCTATAGACGGCTGAAAAATTTTCCAACCGTTATCTTTGAAACGAATCAGTTCGACTACGATACACCCAAGCGATGGCCTCCGCCATGAATATTTTAAATTTCAACCCGTTATCTGACGGAGATGCGGCAACGTGGCAGCATGGACTACTTTTAAATCATACTTTGATAATATTCCTATATGGCAACATTGTATAAAAAATACGGCAACATGAATTATTTCAATACCAAATTCATAGCGCCCTGAATTGATAATGCTCTCGCTCATAAACAAGGAAAACTATAATAATTTGTTCGACTACGTCACACACGCGCTTTGGCAGGCCCCGCTTGTGTGCAGCGTCACCACGTTTCCCCAGCCAATATGGCATCATTGTATAAATAATAATAAAAAAGGCAACATGGCCTTTGCTGACGACTATTATATCCGACCGATATCTTCGATTCGAATCAGTCCGACTACGTCACACGAAGGCGATGGCCGGCCACCGCTTGTGTGCGCCGCACCATGAATTGCGCCATCTTGGATCACAGGGCCGGCATTCGTACGTCACCGCCGTGAATCGTCCCTACTCGGAACGCACCTCGACTTAGGCTGTACGCCACACCGAGAATCGCGCCATCACCTTGCCTCGGGACCATGAATCGTGCCGTCACCTCGACTCGATACGTACGCCACACCGTGAATCGCGCCATCTTGGATCACCTCCGCTCGGGCCTGCATTCGTGCGTCGCCGCCGTGAATCGCGCGCCGACTCGACTATAGTAATTTCTTCTTCTTCTCTATAGGTGACTGAACGAGCTGCTCCATTCTTCGGGAATCCTTCTTCTTCTTTTTGGCTGAACTGCCAACAAGTTCAAGGTCTTGCTGAAGTGCCACCACGTTCAGGCCGTTCTTCTCCCCATCTACATGCTGCCGCCGGAGGAGTGGGGGTAGGTCACGTGCGGGGGGCGTGTCCGTCCATAAGGATCGACAGAAAAAGTTCCCACGCTCACCCCTCCCGCACTCTACTAATATACATTAAACTAATTAAATATATCGACCGTAAAAAGGAACGTTATTTTTCTGATTTTAACTGCTTAAGGCTTAAACCAGTTCAACAGCAAATCAAAATACTTTACGCCATGTGCGTTTCGATAACTACGTTAGCATTATCAGGAGAATAAAATTGGAGCGTTTATGCCAGAATTAAATGTTCAAAATGGACTAAAAGTTATACCACAATTGTCAACAAACAAACCTGACCTATCAAGAATGGTTGCAACCTTTATGCTAACTTAATACAACTATCACAATTATTATACACAATGAAATAAGTTAATCATTATAAAGTTCAAAAAGAAATTATAATGAATTCAAATGATGTCTCTATTAATAAAGTTGCTTGCTTGACAATAGCCAAAACATGTAAAATAATTTCGAAAAGTTTTGAAAATTATTTATCAATTGTTTATGTTTAAATTAAATTACCAAAGTTATCAAGTTAAATGAAATTCTTTTATTCTTATACAAACAGGTGTTTTCAACCTTTAGGTTTATCGGTACAGAAGTCCACTAGGTCGATCTCCAAATTCGTGACTGGAACTTGACAAAAACTTCAACTCCATTAACTGGAATGTGGATAAATTGCCACTTTCAATAAAGGTACTTTGATAGATACCTTTTCCGTTTAAACACTGTTTTTTCAATTACTGATGAAATTTAACTTAACTAACAATTTTTTTTTATTTTAGATTTTTAACGTCTTGTTTTGGCAGCGGCAAAACCTGGAATGGCGAACTGTATATTTATAGAAAAAAATTAAAATTTGAAAATCACTCTATGGGGTTTACGTCATAATTGCCAAAATTACCCTCTACTGGGTATTTAAATTATTCTGAAGCAATTGCAAAATTGTGGGATAAGTTAAATTTTCGTCTACAAAACGTAAGTATATTTATTACTTCCTTGAAAATTTGGGACCTCTAGATACATTCTAAATCATTTAGTTTTGCACGTGAAAATTTTCATGTGTCAAAATTAGTTTTTATTAAATTTTCCAAAATATAAACTAATTTTTTGGCTATATCTCAATCGTTTCTCTTTGAATTTGATATTGAAAATTTTCCGAGTCACATTGTCATCAACATTGCCACATAAATTATGGTATGTCTTTTTTAATTCAGGCCAAACAACGCTTGCGTGTTTCTATAATTCATCTACAGTCTTCATTATACAATTTGAGCAAATTTACTTTTCCTTTTAGACTTGTTTTTGCCCGCTGTTAATTGTAAAATTTGACATGATCTATTCCTTCTATTTTGCTCACTAATATGTGATCGCTCAAGAGTTGTATTCTTTGTGTTTTATTCTCTATGCATTTATAATGCCCCTTTACCTATATCCTATTAGTATCTAGTCTTTCCCACATTTATTTTATAAATAACTGAACTACCCACTGATGAAAATAGATCTCTATCAAGATACTACTCGAACTCTAACGCTCATCGTTGATTATTTAATTTCTTTATGGTTCTAGCTATCATTTAATACTTCACAATATATACATACTTTTTATTTATATTTTAAATTTGCAAGCAGAAACTATCATTTTAAATTATGTTTAAATAGACACTAGATTGCTCGTGAATTGAACGAATATTTTTTGACATTTTAGACAATTATTAAAAAAAAATCGAGAAAATATTATTTAGCATAAGATATTTTTTCATAATTTTGTAATTTTCTTACTTATTTAGAAAAAATTCTAGAATAGTAGCAATATAAGGTTGATAAAAGATTCCCATTAATTTGTTTTGTTTAATATTTTTTAAGTTTAATTAATTCATTTTAATTATTTTATATTTTTGAACAGTTAATAGATAATAAATAAATAATAAATAGGTTTTATAAAAAAGCACTATATATTCTCAATTCTTGTCAATTTATGATCGATCTACTAGGTCTGAACAATACAAATTTTTGAAGAAACAAGCTAACTCTTTTGCTTATACATTTATCCATTGACAAACAACTTGTATTATTTAATATTTATTTTGACAAAGAAGTCCCTCAAGCTATAAAGAAATAGCTAATTTTTTAAGGAAAGAAAAAAATTACTGCTTCAAAAATAAATAATGCAAATACCTTTTTTGTTAACTACTAGAAAGCAGTTCAGTGGATAAAGAATAAGTAACATATTTAATTTGGAAACATTTACTTGGGCTATTTACGAAATGTATGTTATAACAGGCGCATAGTTTCAGAAATTCCTCAGTTCAACATTCCTAGAAGACTCTGAAGTAACGAGTACATACTAAAATTACAGGTATGTGGTTGGCAGGTTACCTGGAGGGGTCCCAAAACCAGAAAATAGAACAAAAGTTCATTTATTCTAAGATGAACTACCATAGTAATCAACTAACATATTTTTCGTTATTACAAAATTTTTTTCATTTTAAATTGACTAATTACTGATTTCCAAATATAAGCTAGCGTGCTCACGATAAAATTTATAAAATTTTTTTCTTTAACTAGTTGATATCGGCTCTCCGAGATTACTTTTTTGTTAACTTTTATTCTATTTTTTGTTTTTTGCTCTTATTGTTTACACCCTCAACACCCAATGTCTTTTACAAATTTTATTACAATTTCTCTGTTAAGTGAACCGTCTGGAAGATATTTGAATTTTAAAATAATTTGAACCGATATTGGGCAATATCTCTAGTTTCCTTAGCAAACGTTTTAGGGGTATCTTACATATAGTTGTACTTTTCAGTTTTGTTCTCAATTAGCTTCCTTCCTAAATATTACATACTCTATATTGTAAGTATTTTATTGCAACTTTGTAAGTAAATATTATTTTAAATTAATTGTTTCAACTCTTACTTTATGGAAATTATTCATAATAAATATGGAAAGAAAAATAATACTTATCTTGAATTTCCACAGTCTTCCAAAGCGTTTTAATATATATTCTAGTCTATGCAGGTTTCGGTATTTTCACATACCATTTTCCAAGACAGAAACAAGTTTGACAGATCTTTTTAAAACGTAAATAATTTCATGTCATACAACCAATCAATATTAAGCACTATTCTTCTTTTTCCAGAAGTACCTATATTTGGTGAGTACTATTTACTTCAAAAAGTGATCTAAGATAATTGAACTTCTCAAGTTTAGTTGTTCATTTAATACTGTATGTTAAGGATAGTTTAGGTGTTTCTTTATTTCATATTCCTCCAAAAAATCAAGTTCTTCTTTCTTGTCACTTATATGAAGTACTTCCACTATTGTTTCCATTGTGTTATTAAATATAGATTTGTGTTTACTGTCAATGACGTGTTTTGCGTATGTGACTTATCCGGTTGTTTTTCTATAAATTATAATTCTAGAAAATCTGTAGAAGAAGTATTTGCGCTTGAATTTGCTTATATTAGTTTATTCTGTAACAACGTTAGAATGAAAACACTCGATACGAGTTTTATTATTCTAACCGAGTAACAGACTATATTTTCTCCACGACCAGAAATTTACTAAATTTTTCACTCATTATTTTATTTATATTAAAATTTTTATAGTTTTTATGGTGCAGCCATTTACATCTGACATTGACAGTTTTAACAACCAAGACTATCGATATTGTTTAGAACAATTACGGAATATTCATTCCGTAACTTGTTATAGAATGAAAATATATGCAAAACACCTCAAAAAGAAAATGTTTTAGAATAAATATTCTATATCTCAAGAAAGAGGATGTTTTCATTCTATTATTAAAAATTATTTTCCAATTAATACATTCCACTAATAGTCGGTGAAAAATATAATTACTTACACTGTAATAATCTTAATACAATTTTATACAAAGAGCTTATAAAACTATTATTCTGGATTATTTGTAGAAACATTATCAAAAATTTATATAATCGAATGTTGCTGAGATTTAAATTAAAAATATTTTTTGGGCATTACTCGCTTAGAGAATTTTAGTACCTCCAAAAAATTTTTAAATTACGTAAATTATAACTCAAATTTCTAAACTTGTAATAACTTAAATACTTTTTGCCTTATTAAAAACCAATATCAGACTCACGTTTCGAGAGAGACTAAACACACTCGAGCAATTTCCCCTATCGGATCTAATCATTTCATCTGAGAATCTCAGAATTCCTGAGTTGAACTACCGTCGATCAAACACCCGTCCATATACCTTCCGGGGATGTTAATCCTTGAAAATAATTTACCTCATTAAATAACCTCAAAATCTCAAATCGTTGAAATTATCGACTAGACTTTAGCGGGAGAATTGAAGCCATTTAAAGTACGCGGTTTACCCGCAGAAGTAGAGCCACAAAAGCTTTGTTTTTTTAAAGTGAAGACTTAAAATTATGCTATGTATAACGTTTATTAAATTTAATTTTCTGGCACCCTGCATTATTAATATAACAATCTTTAATATAAAACATGTTATTATTAATAGTTTGGGTTCATGACGGAGATATTAGCATGGTAAGAAAATAAAAAACCTAAGCTTTAAATTATTTTTAAAGTAGTAAATAATGATATATTTATACATATACAGGGTAGAGTGAACAACTTAAAACCGAAGTTAGATATCTCCCTTATTTTCAGACGTACTAAAAAAGGTTTACCATAACAATTGCAGAGAGAATAAAGCACTACAGTTTTAAATTATATGGGAAGTTTTCTTATGAATACAGGGCCTCCCACAACGTTTTGACAGTCCAACAACTCACATGACAAGTATGACATTTGGCAGCTATAAACAGTCGACCCTGATGCTAATATTTATTATGAAAAGACTTTCGTTTTTCTTCTCATTTCCGGTCACATGACCCCAACGATTTTGTTTAATGGGACAACCAGTATAACATAATTTTTTTGGTTATATCTTTCAAATACCAATTCAATGATACCACACTTGTCAAAGATTTTATTGTGCAATAATGATAATATGGGCCATTTATTTTTATGAAATTTATTATAGCAAGATTTTGTATTCCAATATTGACTTCCAGTTTTCCGGTTACGTGACGCCTACTTTACTTTTTTGAATTGGACAACTGTTATACAGAGTGTCCCACGACGTTTTGAGAAACCAATATCTCGAAAACTGTTTGAATTTAATAAAATTTAATGTCATTACTGCATAACAGAATCATGATAAGTGTGATATTGTTGAAATTATTTTTGAAAGATATAACCAAAAATGTAATATTATACCGGTTGCCCCATTTAGAAAAAAATTGTTGGAGTCACGTGAAAAACTGAAATATTTTTATAACAAATCCATCATCAATTTCGATTGTTTATAGCTGCTAAATTGCATACGTGTTATGTGAACAGTGGGACACCCTGTATATCAAAGCTAAGATTTTTTGTATAGACCATCCTTTATATTATTCTAAATTTGAATTTATCAGGTTATACAAGCCCCGTATAAGATATCGTCATTTTTATATGGAATTCTTATTAAAGTTAACGCCCTGTATATTTTAAAACAAAGCAATATAAGTTAAACTTCCATTGGCAAAAGGTTTTGATTTTATTCCAATTATTAAATTTTTTTGTTTTCTTCTTTTTTGTGTATAGAGTGACCCAAAATACCAATGTGCATACGCATTACTTTCTTTTGTAATTCATAGAACACCATTTATTTTGTAACTTTATAGGAAAATAATTTAAAAATACTTTTAATTTTATAAATAATTCCCGTTACCTAAAGAATACAGTTTCTATGTTATTTCGAATTATAAGAAGGAAAAGTGAAATTTTATTAAATACCTACCTACAAATACAGAGAAATTATTTAACAAAACTACATAGATATCAGTTATAAATCTACCACAATTAATATTACTTTTATCAAAACCTCGAACATGATTGATGAAATAAGTTATTTGGATCATAGAGACATTTATTTCAGAATAATATTTTACATCTTGAAAATGAGAACTTCAAACCCTGAAAAGAGTTATTGGGAAGCCGATAAGGTAAATCCAAGTTATAAACTGAGTGAATTCAATTTATTTTGGACAGAAAAATTATTACTATATAAAATCACCTAATATTTATGTACTTTAGCAAACAAAAAAACTTCAGGCCTAAGAAAAAAACAAACAAAATCTCTGTTTCAGTTCTACATTAATTTAACACTGTCATAAAGGGTCAAAGCGTTAGCTCGGAGCCTCCAGACGTACATGCCATTTGCCAAATTGCATCATTAAAAATACACTAAACATATCTTCCATCCATCTCTATTATGCTCAAATATGTTATCGTAAATATATAAAATAAATCGGCTACTTCGCATTAAAGACATATGAGGATGTATCATTTCGCTATAATATAAAGAGTGTTTCAATTCGAAAGGGCCTAACTTAAACTGTAGATCTGCGTCACTTTGCAGTTTCCATTTTAGGTCTTCCACCCTTTATAATTTTTATAAATTTAGCCTATTTCTTTAATTGCTCATAACTTCCGAGTTGCTCTGAGAAGATAATCCAGGACCTGCTAACAAAGCATTTAAAAATTCGTCTTTCCGAACAACAACTCCCTGTATATCATATTTTGTAAATTCCTTTTTATAATTTAAAAGAGCAGACATAACTGAATATACACATCTACTTTTTATTTGTTCGCAGAAAATTGTACTAGCAAAATTTTACCTTCAAAGAATAATTTATGAGCGTTTTGGAGTGTTACGAAATGGTATCGGAAAGATTTCTGTTGAAATAAAATGTACTTAACTTATCTATAGAAGCATCCCAAAAATTGAATTGAGTTTGTATTTTTACAAATACTGACCACTGGAAAATGTGGCTACTGGGCCGTACTTAGGACATTCAATACACTTCAAATGTTTCGAACATTCTTTATAAGAAAATTTGGAAACTATGCACTTGTTTCATTTGTAGATAACAAGAACAGTTTACAAGAAATACATTTTGGCTTCCAAAGGTGAGAAAAGCACTTATTTCAACTCTACATGGGGTATGTACACTTATAGTAATTTCATTTATTTTATGAGTTTATAATACACCGAAGTATCGTCATGCTGAAAATACATTCCGGCTACGTTTACATAAACATCATTTAAAATCACATGCAAAATATTCTGCAGAAAATCCAGATAGATCTGCGGAAAGATGTGTGGTCCTATTAATTTATTATCAATGACGCCACACCAAATATTAATAGAAACTGTTCGTTGTGGGTGGGATTCTATTGTAGAAATTTGAAAATAAATAACACAAATTTCAATGTATCTAGTCCACAGATTACTAGAAGTGTATATACCCCAAGTAGGGTGTAAATAAGTATTTTTGTAGCCTTTTAAGCAGAAATGTATTTCTACTAAACTGCTCTTGTTATCTACAAATGTAGCAAGTACATAATTTTTAAATATCCTCGTACAGGATGTTCGAAAGATTTGTAAAAATACAAACTCAATTCAATTTTTGGAATTCTTCTGTAGATAAGTAAAGTAAATTTTATTTCAACTGAAAAATCAATTCCTGCCCGTTCGAATTATAAAAAGCAATTTAAAAAATATGATATACCGGGTGTTGTTTTTTGGAAAGACAAATTTTTAAATGTTTTGTTAAGCCCTGTATTTTCTTTTGGTAATTCTTTGGTGAATTGTCCAGATAATGGTTATTATGTGTACCAAATATCAAATTTAGTTCACTCTGTATCAAATAATTTTTAATGCCACATCATAGAATTTGAAAAGTTAGGATAGGAACGTGTAAGCCGTTTTTATTGATTTTCAACATTTTGGCTGCTACATACATCTAAATTCAAAAAAATGTGATTTTCAGGTGGCTGTAGATCCTTTATTAAACATAATATACACGAAGTGTGATACATCGATGAAATTAGCTCGGCAAGCGGTTTATAAAATTGTACAAATATACGGGATGTTCCATTTAAAAAAACAATTTTTTTTGTCTGGTATTGTGTGCCTGAAAACACTGTATATTTGGGACTAATTTTAAAATGTGAATCTCAAGACTGCCTAACACTTTTTATAAAAAAAAACTTTTTTTTCGTAACTTCAATAAGAGTGTACTAATCGTTCTTCAACGCACTAATGCCGCACCCTGTATATATTTTTTCCGTCGAAACGGGTGCCGTCAAAACGGCCGATAAATTTTACAGCTCTGGTTGTAAAGGTGCATTTTCAAATTTAGGTGGAACCCCCGCTGTTATGAAACTTTGTAAAGGACGGATTAAAATCATACGAAATACTACACGAGTCGTAAGTAAAACTATATATACTTCACTTGATTCGTATGCGAGTATTAAAAATCATTCAAATAGACAAATCATTTTAAATTTACAATATATTTAAGAGTTTATTTACCACAACTCATAAAAATTTAGTGATAGTTTTGTAAAAATATATACCTATTAAATTTATACTGTCAAAAAAAATTTTGACAGTGATACACATTTTACGAATAGCTAATATAATATTCGAAAAAAAAAGCAGTTAATCCCCAATAAATAAACAGATTAGTAGAATATAAATCGCGTGTAAATTGGGAGTGTTAAAAATAAAAACATTTAGATATAGAGTGCATAAAGTGTTAGTGTAAATGGAAATTTCAGCCAAGAATTCCAACTTCAAGGGTTTCCCACACAAATGATATCTTCTCAACCAATGCAATCACTGAGTCCTTCACAATCAAGCCAGTATTACTTTCCGCCAAATCAAGAACAATGTTTAAATATGCAACAATCATCTAGTAATCATTCAAATACTCAAATACATAATACACAGTATTCAAGAATGCTCTCAACTAGCGACGAGGAAATCGAAAGTCCAAATAAGGAAAACCCACGGCAAGTAGTCAAAAGTATTAAAAGAAGAAAAACATTTTCGAATGAAAAACAAACAGAAAACTTACGCCTTAGCAATAAATATACAGCTTTAACACCAGATAATAATGAAGAAAACTCCTCCCATATTTGTATATGGAGTAATCAACGTATAAAAAATGAAAGAAAAATTAAATGACATAGTGGAAGATGAACAATATACTATTAAAGCCATGGCCCATAATACAATAAAAATAAATAGCATTATTCCAGTCACCTATAGAAAACTGGTAGCATACATGAAGGAAAATAACATAGTTTTCCACACTTATCAGCTTATGGAGGAAAGAGCATATAGGATAGTCATAAAATACCTACATCACTCTACAGAAATTAAAGAAATTAATTCTCACGGACACAAGGTAAGAAACATTATTAACGCTAAGCAAAGACAAACAAAACAACCTTTGAATATGTTTTTTGTTGACCTAGAACCCGCTGATAATAATAAGGAAATATATAATATTAGTAAAATACAAAATACCATAATAAGAATCGAACCTCCAAATAAGGAAAGAAATATTGTCCAATGCATGAGGTGCCAATTATATGGTCACTCAAAAAAATATTGTAATCATCCCTTTAAGTGTGTTAAATGTGGAAATTCGCACGAAACCGCACAATATAAGAAAAGCTCAAATACTCCAGCCATGTGGAGGAAACCATCCAGCCAACTACAGAGGATGTGAATATTACCATCGATTATATAAAAACTATCAAAACAATCATCCAGCTCATCAAACAAATCATAAAACATATAATAGCTATAATGCAACTCCTCAACCTCCAACAAAATCTCAAATTCCTCAAACAAATTCAATTATGCAAATGCAGTTAAAAATAATTTAAGCCAGTCAAATAGCAATCAAAATAACACTACGAATAACGACAACCTAAGCGAAATACTAAGTAAGTTCCTTGAAGATTTCAAAAGTATGTTCAACCAGCTCATACAACAAAACACAATGGTTATGAATATGTTAACAATGCTTGTAGGAAAAAAAAAGAATGGCTAAGTTCCTTAAAATGGCTCTGTGGAACGCTAATGGCATAATACAACACAAACAAGAATTAACGATTTTTCTCCAAACCCATCTAATTGACATAATGCTGGTTAGCTAAACTCATTTTACAGATAAATCCTATTTTAAAATACCTAATTATACTGTATATTATACAAATCATCCAGACAACAAAGCTCATGCAGGTACTGCCATTATTATAAAAACTAATATTGATCATTACCAGCTGCAAGCATATAAAAAAACTCATCTACAAGCCACAACTGTAAGAATAAAAGCACTACCCTATGACATCACAATTTCAGCTGTCTATTGTCCACCAAAACACAACATCAAAAAAGAAGAATTTAATGATTTCTTTCAAGTCCTCGGTCCTAAATTCATTGCAGGAGGAGATTTCAACTGTAAAAACACTTTATGGGGATCACGGCTTACCACTACCAAAGGCAGAGAACTTCAAAAATTAGTTTAAGAAAAAAGATATTCCTTTCTATCAACAGGTTCGCCAACCTATTGGCCTACGGACCCAAATAAAATACCAGACCTCTTGGACTTCTTTATCACTAACGGTATCTCAAAATCATATATGGCAGTGGAATCCAATTACGACTTATCATCTGAATTGCCAGTATTAGGAACGATAAGTACAACAATAATAAACGCAAAAAGGAGAACTAGATTACATACTCATAAAACTGACTGGCTAAAATATCAGGATTATATTAATGAAAATATAAATTTAAATGTGAGACTTAAAAGCCCATTAGATATTGAAGAAATCACAAGCAGCCTAATTTCTACTCTGCAAAAAGCGGCAAAGCATGCTACACCTCCGATAAAAACAACAAACAATATAACCAATATTCCATTTGAAATTAAAATATTAATAAAAGAAAAAAGAAAGGCTAGAAAAAAATGGCAGCAGAGTCATAGTCCTAGAGATAGAACCATATTGAATAGGCTAACCTATAAACTTAAAACAAAACTTAAAGAAGCACAAGAGCAGTCATTCTACAATTATATATCAAACTTAAATCGATTTGACAACTCTATCTGGGAGCCAATAAAAGCTTCATCGAAACCGCAACAGTGTAACCTTCCAATTGGAAAAGAAACACCTATAATAGGTACCTGGGCAAGAAGTAATCAAGAAAAAGCCAACTTGTTTGCGGAACACCTAGCCGAAGTTTTTACACCAAGCGACGACATAGTTGATCAAAATATCAGAGACTTTCTAAATAGCAACACTGTACCGACTGAACCAGTAAAATTAACGACCCCAAAAGAAATTAGAAAAGAAATCCTCCAATTAAATAACAAAAAGGCACCTGGAATTGATGAAATAACACCTCAAATGTTAAAAGAACTTCCTAAAAAAGGCATTGTTATGCTGACGTATATCCTAAATGCTATGCTGACTCCAATATTGGCCAAAACAATTCAAAAGTGCCGAAATCATATTAGTGCCAAAACCAGGTAAAAATCTTAATCAGGTGTCATCTTATAGACCAATTAGTCTCCTCTCTATTATTTCAAAACTTTTTGAAAAAATCCTATCACAACGAATCAATCCATTACTAAGGGACATTCCAGATCATCAGTTTGGTTTTCGGGAGTCACATTCGACCATACAACAATGCCATCGAATAGTTCATAAAATATCCCAATCATTAGAAGACAAAAAATATTGTCCTGCAGTATTCCTTGATATAAGTCAAGCGTTAGACAAGGTTTGGCACGAAGGCCTACTTTATAAAGTTAAACAATCCATTCCTTCAGAATTTCAATTACTTAAGTCATACCTAAACTAGAGACAATTCAGAACCAGAGTTAAAAATGAAACATCAACTTTCTTTAACATCAAAAGTGGAGTCCCGCAGGGCACTACCTTCTTTATACATCAGACCTGCCTACATCACCTAATACAGAAACTGGCACATTTGCTGACGATACGGGAATAATCGCAAGCCATGAGAACCCAAACACAGCTTCCTACACAAATAACGTTCACCCTAAGAAAAGGTCGCGGCCCCCCAGTCCAAGTTAATAATGCTATCATCAATCAAGACACATCTACTCGTTATTTAGGTTTACACCTAGACAATAAACTTACGTGGAAAGATCATATTAAGAAAAAGAGGAAACAAATCGAGATCAGATTCAGAGAACTATACTGGCTTCTTGGAAGAAAATCTAAATTATCTGTAGAAAACAAGGTATTAGTTTACAAAGCAGTAATAAAACCAATCTGGACGTACGGCATAGAACTCTGGGGATGTGCCAGTAAGTCGAATGCTGCCATTCTTCAAAGGGTCCAATCCAAGATACTGAGAGCAATCACAGACGCACCATGGTATGTGTCAAATGACACAATTCATAAGGATCTTGGAATACCATTCATCGAAGAGGTCATCAAAGAACGAGGCGGGAAACATTACCAAAGACTAAATGAACACTCCAACCCACTCCTACAACCACTTACACAGCAACTGGATACCAGAAGACTAAAAAGAAAAATGGCAATCGACTTCAAGTGAAGTTCAGGGGGCCCTTCAGTCCTAATCACGACATTTTATGGACTAATACCCTTACCTTAGTCCATTGATAGCAAATTAGCTTATAGGATTGTATTCTGATTGCTGATTAAATGTAATAAAAAAAAAAAAAAAAAAATTTGCCTTAAGCTTAAATTTAAAATTAGTTTGTAGTTTTTTAGTTTTTAAATCAGCTAAATAAGCTTTTATGAAAATAAATTTTCAGTTGATTTAATACCCTGAGATCACTCTGGGATTTACTTATTTATTTATTTTTAGTTGTTTTGTTTTAAATTTTTTTTTTATTTACTTATTCAATGTTCGTTTTAACCCTTAAATAATTTTCAACCAAATTAAAAAATTTAAGGTTTTCTCAGTAATAATTTTTTGCAAGAATCCAAGGCATGAACAATACATTTTTCTATTTTAATTTGATGTCAGACTGTAAGTTATTATTTTTTAAATATGTATTATATCAGAATTGTCTTTTTTATCAAGTAATTTAAATTGTAAAACTGCGATGGCAATCTATCTATCTATTTTTTGACTAGGCAAGCATTTTTAATCATTTCTTTTTTCTTACAACAAGGACGAAACTCCATATAAAAAGGCATATCAGAAAGCCGTTTATTATTCTCTGATTTTGTATGCAGGCCCAAACGTAAAAAGTTGTAACAAGCACTTTATATGTTAATGTAATATGCTTTTTGTACAGAAAATGCGTAATTTATTTGATAATCTGTAACGGTGATACCACAACAGAGGTAAACAATATGCACAATAATGATAAAGTCGGAACGACGTAAAGCGCATCCAATTATTTAGCTGTAGACCGAAGTAGGTACAATTGTTCTAACGTCAGTAATAAATAGCTTCTACAGTAAAGTATCTTTGTATTAATAATACACGCAGAAAAATGTACTACATAAATACCTGCAAATCATCCTTAACTGTATTAATAGAATATTTGGGATTTAAATTTAAAAAAGATGATACAGTTTTAATTGAAAGAACTCATATTGTTGCACAAAGAGACTTCTTTTTGCGTAAACATATGGAAAACAAGAATAGTATATATCCACGAAAAATCATATTTTTAGAAGAAGCTAGAATTTTTGTGCAAGGAAGCAAAAAAATGTCATAGCAGGATGATACCAGTAGCTGGATACATACCAAATAGATCTGATGGTAAAATATTTATTGTTATTCATCCTGGTTCTGAGAAAAGGTTTACTGCAAACGTTAGTTTGCTATTTTCTTCGAATTCTTTAACTTCAGATTCTCAGGGAGAAATGAACAGCGAAATGTTGACTAAGTGGATCACTATACAAGTAATTCCAAATTTACACACTTCTCAAAACCATAATTTTTAAAATTAGAAAAGAGAAATCGAAAGGACAACATACAGGGTGTTTCATTGGGAAAGGGCCTAACCTTATTGAATATGGACGTTTTTGTATTGGTTACAAATAACCTATATTTGATGGGTCTTTCACCCTTTATAACTAAGATACAGGATGTTTTATCAGTTAGGCCTATTTCTATCGGAGTTATAACTTCCGAATTCTCTGAATTATTTTGATATTTGGTACTCATAATCGCCATTATCTGGAAAATCTACCAAAGTATTACCAAAAACAAAATCCAGGAACGGCTTTTTAACGTGTGAATTTTACGTTAAATTTTTACATAACTTTTTGTTAAAGTTCTTAAATAATATGGGAATAATATTTGCACTTCAAAATCTTATTATAATCTTTCATCATTTGTTTACTTATTTTATTTAGGTTAAGGACTTTTATTTAAAACAGCTCTCCTTCTGTCTGACCTGTTGACCCTGTGGGTCTCCTTTATGGGGTTATTCCGTCAGCGGTTATCGTACTTCTATAATTCTCGAGTTTTTCTTTGAAAACTATACATCGAAGTGTTGGTAAACTCTTAATACGACACCTTAGAGCCACGAGTATGTTCTAGAAGTCATCGTTTTAGTTTGTAGAGTATTTTGTTTGGACGGTGTAATGTGATTGGTCGAACTATTTGTCCTGCGTGGGAATTTGAGCATAAGGTGGTTTTGCGCCGGCGATTCTAAGGACAGTGCGTTGCTGGGTTTTGATAAGTTGGGTAACTGCGCTTAATATCGGAAATTCTGAAAAAGCTGTTTTTGGCTTCCACTAGTTGTGGGATAATATTTTCCGGTATTTACTTCACTTCGTAATTAATAGTTAGTGACGTTGTTGTTGGTGATTACGAGTATTGCTTCATTAAAAAGATTTTGGTTGTTTCCAGCTGGTCTACCACATGTAGTTTGTGAAATTTGGGTTACGCCGTATTTTAGGTTCCTGTTCTGGACAACGGGCATCCCGTCACCTCTCCCCGAAGTATCGCCAGTAGCAAAATAAGAGAAAAACCTCAGGAAAATCTGGGTGGGTGTTTAAAATAAGTTTATAGCTCGATCTTTCTCTGGCGTTCAACGAAATAATTGTTCTATTTCTCTCTTTTTAGGGTTTTTGTTTAGTTCGAATTTTGTCGAATACTAGTTTTTTTGTTGCTGAATGTACGTTTTTTTCCTTGAGACCGGCGAAACCTGCGACTGTTGTACAAGCGACCTCCATTTGATTTTGAGGTCAATTTGGTCGAAAACTAGAACAGTATTTACTTCGCTGGATTGGATATTGTAATAGAGTAAGTTTTAACCTGACTTGGACGTCGAGGTACTGTAATTTATATTTTACTGTTTACGATAGTTCGTTAGTTATAATTCATGCTTTCTTTGTTTTTTGTTAATTTTTTGGTTGAAATAAAATTTACTTGATTTATTTAGAGAATTAGGCCAAAAATTGAATTGAATTTGTATTTTTACAAATACAGATCACTGGAGAATGTGTACAGGGCTGTACTTATTACATAATCATTCAATATGTTTCGAACATCCTGTACAAGGATATTTGGAATCTACGCACTTGCTAGATATTTGTAGATAATAAAAAAATAATTTCGGCTTCCAAAAGACTATAAAAATACTTATTTCCACCCTACGATGCGGGGTATATAATATAAGCATTTTTATAGTTTTTGGAACTTGTAAGTAATGTGTTATTTCATTTTTAAATATATTTCTTGTCACATTCCTTTTTTAATATCCGTGAAAAATGAATTATTGTGTTTTATAGAACTTTTTGAAATTAATAGAAACGCAGAATAAAAATTGTTTTCAAACGTACTGGTTTTTTTTCAGTATCAATAAACTCACGTCGACTCAGTTGTATGAGAGAAATTATGTATTATAAGGGACAAGATATTTGAGAAAAGTATTGAAGCCTATTTAGAAAAAATTATCTATAATCCTTTGTAGTCATAAACAAATCGTGCAAGGTTGGCTCCGTTACAAGTTGTGTTAAACAAGTGTGTGAGGAATAAGAAATATTTCTTTTAATTGCAGTTACAAATGTATTCAATTTATTCGGTTTAGGTAAAATTAGACAGAACACATCGTAACCGATAAGATCATTTTGTTATTTGCATTTTATAATGAATGCCAAATTTATCAAGTAATTTCGAACCTCTTTCTTCAAGGAAATCTGCAATTGAACTGCCAATTCTTTCAGTTAGATGTCCATATTACATTATAAACTTCTAACAAATGATACTTTTTATTTTCTAAAAAAATTGGTTTATATTTAGTCTAAAAAAGATAATCTAAAATAATTGTACTTTTCTGATTTAATTGTTTATTCAGTACTATATATTGAGGACATTTTAGATGTTCCTTTATTTTAAATTCTTCTAATAAATCAAGTTCTTGTTTTTTGTCACTTATGTGAAGGATTTCCATTGTTTTTTTAATTATTTTGTTAAACAATCACAATATAAAAATAAAATAAAATAGGTACATCGTATTTATTTCAAGTCCGACTCTGAGCTAACCAAGCCTCAATCTGGCTCACAATCTTTGATCTAACCGAAAAAGTAAACGTTACAAAATAATTTTAATTAGATACTTCAATTAGATATCGACTTGTACTTTACTTTTATTTAAAACAATCAGAGATATAGTATCTCCTAACATTTTAGGATTCGTTCCGATTATCGCTTGGCAGCTATTGTTTAACTTTTCAACTAATATAAGAAGTGCGAAAATAAATCGCTGAAATATTTATTTTGTAAAATACCGGGTTAAATATGTTCTAGGTTTGAAATAATTGTTTTTTGTAAAACGCATTTTCGTTGTGTATTAGCGAACGAATTCTTAGAAATAACAGTCTGTACTAAAATCGTTTATTACAAACTTAGATTATATTTATCCCGATATTTTCTGATATCTTTATAATTAATGGGGTATCCCCTACCATTATATGGTAATCAGCAAGCGCGATTTACTGCCACAGCAGCGTTAACATTTTCCGTGTTCTATATTGTATTAATAAGTACTTATTTTTTTTTTATTTTGTTACAGTTCAATACAACCATCTAACGGAAAGGCTTGTGGTTCTGGGGCAATCCCTATCGAGCTAATAAAAGTCGCACCTACAATAATTTTTCAACTTCTCTCTAAATTGTTTAACTTATGTCGTTCTGCACAAAACATTCCAGCGAATCTTAAAGAAGGTATCATGAGCAATATCTTCAAACAGATTGTACCAACTACCCGGGAATCACTGTCTTAAGCTTCATTGGCCGCATACATGGCAAAATTCTGAAAAATAGAGTCGAACGTGAGATCAAAGCAATTTTAGGATAGACAGGTTATGTACTGATATCTTTAGTATTAGACAGGTCACGGACTAGAGGTTGGCACATAATCAAGAAACCCATCTAATTCACATAGATTTACGGAAATCGTACGACAAGGTACATAAACAATTTGTGTACAAGAAATTTAAATAGGGTCAAAACTGGAAAACAGTAGAATTCCATGTAAATAAAGGACTGAGACAAGGATGCTGTACAGCGCACCTACGCTTTTTAAAATATATTTGAAGGAGGCTCCCAAAACTTGGAGAACAAAATATCACACTATGGGAATACTCATAAATGACGACACTCTCTATACTTTGAATTTTGGTGATGTTGGTCATAATCGCCGAAGATGAAGACTACGCCTACATACTACATGCTAAGAAGATTGAATTAAGGATATGTGAAATGGGGATTACAAATAAATTTTGATAAAACCGAGTATATGGTAGTCGGAAGCACAGGAAGAGATTTAGAAATTGAAGACGGAAATGTAGTAAAGTGCTGCACCACATATAAATGCTTAGGAACAAATATTTCTAGTAACTGAGTAAGTGAAGAAGAAATTCAGCAGAGCATATCGAAGACAGTTCTATTATATGAAATAAAAATATAACAAAAAGTGTGAAAAGAAGAATTTACCAAACGATAGTTGAGAGTATTGCACTATATGGATCAGAGGTTTGGGAAATAACGAAGAAAAATGAAGCAAAGTTTAGAGCGATGGAGATGGACTTCCGGCGATGTTTATTTATATTTAGATAAAAAACGATCTATTTTTCAGCGATATTACTCTAGCGGTTTTTGTGTTAACTTTTTCAAAAACTTTTACTATCGAGTAGGTCTAAAATAAAAAATTAAGCGTTTGTAGGTACAGTTGTCATTTAAGCGGTGTAAAACACATTTGAAAAACCTTCTTTAATTGAATCACAATTCTTCGAGTGCGAAGACGCCAACAATTTCAGCAGTTGAGCGAGTTTTATAGGGATCTAATTGTGGGCTAGGAGAGGCTGGTTTTTCTATGAGAGATACTAGTATGGCCGCTAGAACGCAAAAGAGTTTAAACAGTCCACTTAATAATTGGTTTTCACGACTACGAACATTTTTTGGTCCTTCGAGCCGGATAACAGAAAGACAGTCTATAAGAAAATAGAATTAGACACCCAGGAGAGCATAGGTCGGTACGTTTCATTCATTTATTCACATCCAATACTATGCATGTATCATTCTGTGTTGAATTTGTACATTTTGTCTTGTAAGCATTTTATTTGTTTAAGAATTTTAAAATTCAAAGTAGTTTACTAATTCACAATAAAAATTTCTAAACCTGACATTACAATGGAGGGTGAAACACAGGCGCAGTTACCAGCTCTCGAAGAAATTAAAGAATTAAGAATAATTGTGGTATACTAAAAGGTCATATTACGTGTTTATCAACATTTTTAGACAAACCAGAAAGTTTAGTAAAATTAGCTGAGTTGCAAAAAAGGTTATCAAAAATGGAAAAATATTTTGATCAGTTTGATGATATCCAAGCAAGGTTAGAATTTTCTGTTGACACAGAACAAAATAAACGAACGGAATTCGAAGATGGGTTCTATCTTATTATAAACAGATGCAGTAATGCAATCTCAAAACTAAAAATACAAAATACTAGTAACCAACAAAATGTACAAAATATCTCAAAACATGAACCAATTAATATATTGAAATTGCCGGAATTTTCGGGTGAATATTGTAGTTGGGGAGCTTTTCACGATGCATTTTTACAACTAATACACAATAATAGTAATCTTATAAATGTCCAACGCGTATGTCATTTAAAATCTTGTCTTCGTGGCGCAATAAATTGAGAATTTGGATCAATCAAGTACAACAACACGTGACGTCTTTGGAAAAGTTAGGATTCTCAATAAAAGACTGGGAAGGAATTTTAACTTAACACATTAGCTACAAATGAATTACCAACTTATGAGAATTTTAGAAAATTTCTAAAAATGCGCAGCACATGATAACGTATATAAACTATAAGCACAAAAAATATTCACGCAATCAAATACTTATACACCCGTATCCTCGTCTCGAAACACAAAAAATAGATCGTAAATTTATACGGTACTTGAAGGCAATCAAAATTACTCAACCACAAAATATGCGCTGTCCATTTTGCAATGAAGCACATATTGTTTATGAATGCCCTAAATTTTTAAATTTAAATGCTGAACCAAGATACGTAGAAATTCGAAAACTCAATTTATGTACTTACTGTCTAAGAGGGGACATAATAAATTTAATTGTCGTTCTCGAAAATGTAAAAGATGTAATCTAGATCATAACACCTTACTTCACAAAGAACATTACCAACAAAATCAATCATAAACCACATTTACACAAAATAATAATAATAATAATAATAATAATAATAATAATAATAATAATAATAATAATAATAATAATAATAATACTCGTCATCAAAATCACGCGTTAGTCATTGTTCAATTAAAGTACTAAATACCATAATAAAACATCGGCAACACCTAAAGAAATTAAGCAAATTCCGAACACTCAGGCATCAACCTGTCTGCATTCACAAGGAGCACGTAATAAATCTCCGAACACAGCTGATTCTCAAATAGTTTTGCTTTCTACCGCAGAAATTTACATTCATGATAAAGTTGGTAATTGTCACAAATGTCGTGCAGTATTAGACTCTGGCAACCAGACTAGTTTAATAATAAAGGACTTATGTAATAATTGTGGCCTAACTTGTCAAGAAACCAATATTGCTATTTCAAGCGTTAGTCAAATTGCTACCAATATCGTAGAGAAAAGACATGCAACAATATCATCTCGTTTTAATAATTTTCAGTTCGATGTATTACAAAATATTACACAAAATATACCACCGTTTACCTTTGACGGTTCAAACTCAATTTTACCAAGAAATTTTCAAATTACGAATTTAGCGGACCCTCAGTATTTTAATTCTAGAAAGGTAGATATGTTTCTTGGCGCGGACGTATTTTATCAATTACTTTTATTTAATCAGATTAAACTTAGAGATCACCTACCATTATTACAAGAAACTGGTTTCGGATATGTCATTACCGGTAAAATCAATACTTATTCTAACAATAATAAAATATCTTGCAGTTTTACAAGAATTACGAATGAACAATTGAATGAGAATATTAAAATATTTTGGAAACTAGAAGAGATTCCGAACAAACCAAACTTAAATCTCGTTCCGCAATATTGTGAACAATATTTTCAAGAAACTACAACCTCTGCAGCGTATGGACATTTCATAGTAAAATTAGCATTCTAAAACATAATTGTGATTACGGTGACTCCCTCATTATGGTGATTCCCTCTCTGTGGCAAAAAATCGGTTGAGCTATTTGGAAAGTAAGTTCATACGCAATATTGAATTAAAATCAGAATATATTTATTCAACCATATGACAATAATAAATTATGCAAATTATATAGATACTACCCCGTATACAATACCACATCATGCCGTTATTACAGATATAGATAATGATCGCCGTCTTAGACTATTGACTCTACGGGACCGCTTCTCTTCTACAAGGGCGATTGCGGACCAGTGGTTTGAACAACATGGAAGGGCCATTGGGATGCGAATCGTTTCTCGTCAAATAAGAACCTTCGGGCTATTTTCATACCGTCCCCATTTTGTGCTAAAACTGACCCCTGAGCACATATGTGATCGTCTAGCTTGGTGTAGATATCGAGCAAATTGGGACCAAGAATGAATGGAATTAAATGTGTTCAGTGAGGAGTCCAGATTCTGTTTGGGTATGCATGACGGTCACGCACGGGTGAGAAGATGATGTGGTGAAAGATGAGATCCCCAATTTTCTCTGAAAAGATATGTGGTATTCATTATAGGTAACATGACCGCTGCGCGCTACATCCAGGAGGTCATAGAACCCCATATTGTACCTTATGTTCAGACCATCCCCAACAGAACATTTCAACAAGACAACGCACAACAAATGTTGCTTTGGCTTCTTTGGGTCATTTTGAGAACAATCAAGTTGCATTGTTGCCTTGGCTACCGAGTTCTCCCGATCTTTCACTCATCGAGCAAGTTTGGGATATTATCAAAAGAAGATTACTCAATTTACCCCACCCTCGACAAACTCTAGCGGCTCTGTAGCACGATTTACAGATAGCATGGGATGAGATACCTTAGGAGGAAATCGATCACCTCATTAGATGTGTGCCCAGACGTGTTAATGAGTACATAAGAAGTTGTGGTGGCGCAACAATTTATTTTTTATAAAATTTTGATAATTAACTAGTCTAACTCAAATGCATTTGTATACCAAAAATCGTCCAAATAAAATAATTATTACTGGGTGTTCGTCTTTCTATGTCACTTAGTATGTATAAATAATTAATTACTTTTCTAGGGGTTTACCTGTTATGATCTAAAATTAAATCTGCTCACAAATAAGAATATTTACTATCGATTTCCAGATAAATATTTTATTCATTTACGAAAACCATATGTCACTTATAATAAATTGTAATTTACAATTTGATGGAATTGACTTTAACTAAAGATTTATAGTGAATTTACAGATTTATTTCAAATGGAGAACGTATAAAATTTTTTATAAGGAAGCTTTTACTTATCATTTATTTTCTTTGTTTGGTTTTCTTCCCAAGCCTAACTTGTATAATTTTGTTATTAAAATGCACTATTCATTTGTATAAATTAGCAGTGATTTCCATTAATACGACTACATTCTACAACGTGAATATTCCCGAATTACTAAAGGTTTCAATTAAACTGTGAAAACATTCTTGTACTTCTTACTAAATCTTAAATCTTAATAATTCATAGTTACGAAATCTCCACTGTCGAGTTTTACTGTAAATCAAACAACTGTGAAAAGTTTTTGTCTAAACTTTTCCTCTACTTAATTAACATTAATGAAATGAGACTGATATTCTAAAATTACGGATTGTTATAAAATTAACAGTGTTATTGGATTGAATATAAATAATTTCTAACAAATTTAATTTAAACGCGGTATTTTCAAAATTTACGTATGGTTTACTCCGATCTCCACAGAATGTGGGATAAATTTAAATAAAAACGTCAAATATCTTATGACACCGAATTTGGTTGTCACTTGACACAAGTTCAAACCAATTCTACCTACAGAAATTCATCTTCTATTCTATATTCTTTGATAAAATACTTTATAAAACACATTAATGTTTGATCGTTTTTATGAAAAATGTTGTATTTATATAGATTATCCATATCATTTTTAAGAAAATAATTTTTGACACAGACAAATTTCATTAAAATAGGTGAGTTGAATATTTTGTACACGTTAAATCCAATTTATTTTATATTTTTATTGTTGTATTATCGTACATATTGTAATAATAACGAAACACATCTGTATACGTTTTTATAAAAAATAGGGGAAAAAAGAAATTAAAAAATGAGTGTCTACAGCCCTTACAGAGAAGCCAATAGACTTCGAAATGTCGACAATTTTAAAATAATATTTGGTGTTTTTTTTTTATTGTCCTCGCATATAAATAGGACGCTAACATTCCACACATATATTCGACTATTCTTGCATACTTGAAATTAAAGAGAGAATTATTTATTTTAAAAATATAAAGGATTTGTTTTACAGAAATGTGCACCTTTAATTACTTACGGCCTCTACGACTGCGTGGGTTAAGACATAACAATATCGTGGTTCGTAAATGTACGTTTTAAAGGATGCACGTTTTTGAAATTTGGTATTCTTGAGTTCCTCAGAGACACCAACGTGGTAAAAAACATTCTAGGATATTAACAATTAAAACATTAGGAAGACATAGGCGTGCATTTCTTTTTTAAGAAGTGTTGCACTTTAAATTATTTAAGACTTTTTTTTGCAAAAACGGTGTAAATATCAAAAAAAAATCGTGAATGATTATATGCCTGAATAATCCATGTAAACGCCTTTCTAATGACTTACCACACATGGTATATTCCCTATTAAAATTAAGAGGTTGGGGAAGTGGAAAGGAAGGGGTTGACAAATGACAGATGTCTGTATCGTAAAAATATGTCCCCCTTAGAAGAAAAATCGACGTGTTTCAGCAATTCCTTAAAATCTAATGAATACTGCCAAATAACGGGGTAGATTATTTTTTTTTTGTGGCCCACTTTGTATGTAAAAGTATTAATAAATGTTGTAAGCTTGTTTATAGAAATAAATCAATTCTTTTGCTTAAGTAGTGCGATTGGCTAATTCAAATTGAACACGTATCGAATTAATAAGAAAAACAAATCGCCTGCCAGATCGGACCATCTCGAGGATCACCCAAGAAAGATGTTCTGGAACTACTAAAAATAAATTTTACAATTATTGGTTACAGAATCTAAAGTAAAAATAAAATTGTAAAGTTTATTAGAGCACACAGCGCCTAGAATACTAAAATTACAAAAATAAATTTTAGTTAGTGTGCTAACAAACTCCACTAATAATTTGGCTTTGATTGGAAATTGTAGGGGACAAATTTATCATTTGCAAATGAAGACTCGTACAAGTCAGTCTACAAGACTAAAATGTATTGTGTTTTAAGCTTTAATGACAACAACCATAGATATATTTGCTCAGAACTCTAAAATTACGGTTTTTAAATCTCAAAATGTATATCATTCTTTTTATGTTTTTATCATCAAGAATTTTATTTTTGTGTTTAAAGAAAATTACATTTTAAGGATTTAATGAATTAGTAAATTTAAGATTACCAAAGAATATATAAATCTTTTAAAAATAAATTGCTATTTATATTTTAAGATTACTCATTTCTAAACAATTTTGATTTGATTTTTTTTAAAAGCGTGATTATTGAAAAGATGTAGCGTGCAAGGCTGCAGATCGTGTTGCAAACAGAATGAGTGCACAAAAGACTTCAAGCATGTGATGTGCTTTGTATTTTTTACGCCATTAAGATAAAGATCATCATAATAAAGAAAAATTTAGAACTAAATGCAAATTAAAATAATTTATTGCGTCAATTATATTTATATTTATTTTTTGTTAGAGTAAAAACAGTTTTGTAGTGTTTTGTCATAGTTTTTTGCCTAATTCCTACTAATTTTCAATTTCTATATTAGACGAATGTGTATTAGAATTAATCAACAATCAAAAATTAACACAGGCTCCGTTTAAATGAGTCCAATGAGGACCTCGAATACTAAAAAGTTAGAATTATTCGATTCTTAAAAGTTCTCAGTTCAAATAAAAAAATTTGAATGCCTGTTTTCTTAAATTAACTCGTCAGATCTTTAAACATATGGAAATACTTTAAAAATTGAATAAATATCAAATGAAAAACACTTTGTACTTGTAATTGTATAAAAAAGAAACTGAAATTAGTTTCATATCGATACAATCGGAAATTCCGTAATTACTTTTCAAAATAGTTATTAATAAATAATAGTTTGTAATTCGAGTTAAATTGTTTCAAAATTACCTTCGAACAAAATTAATCTGATTGGATTAATGCAGCTGTGGAAAATAGAAAAACAATTGCAAATTAAATTTTTGTTCGTTTTCAGTTAAAACATTGAAATACTGACAGTTGTAAATAACCAAATAAAACACTGACAGAACAATTATTTTTGTGGTACTCAAAATTTAATTTATTTCTGTATCAGGCCTATATTTAACCTAATCAGATGGATTGTAAACAAAATCAGAAATACATGTACACACAAAAATCAATACCAAAGACAAGAATTCCAACTTTTTTTTGTTATCAGACAATAGCAATAGAAATTTTAAATTCTATGTTAAATGTTCCTTTTAGGAAATGTGAGTACATCGTTACAACTAGAAAAGGTGGTCAGAGTCTCACCGAAGTGAGTAAAACACTTCACTACAACATTTATAACCGTGTCTTCACACCATGTAATTTATCATGTAGAACAATTTATAAGTACAATGATAAGTAAAATAATTTTCAATCACAAGCAGATTTTTAGAATAGAACGGTATCTATTTTCTGTGTGATATTTCATATGAATATCGATAATGTGGTTAATCTGCTTTATCGAAAGTGTAATTTTTGTGTCCATTTTTACTACATTTGCGTATCAATAGCGGAAAAATGGTACTTGTCGTTGAGACAGAAAGTTACCGCGCTAAATGCACATAAGATTTTTTTCTACGATCACATTATTTTAAGAAACAAAGACATTTCAGTAAATTGTGAATAATCGGTTTATATTAAATGTCAATTGTCGCGTATACAATATGTCCCCCTAAGTTGGAATATTCTAGGTTTTAGATAATGCAGAACTTTTTATGAAGAATAACTTTTTTTCCTAAAATTAATAATAAAAAAGTTTTCCATATGATTCCAACTTAGGGGGACATTTTGTATATACTTATTTTCGGCTGATAAAATGAAAGTGAGTAGGTACGATTTTGTTTTTTATGTTTATTTTTTTTATTTTATTTTTTTTTATTTATTTTTAAGTTAGTATACATTAAAATTCCCATCAAATTGATGATATATATACTACTGCAAATAAAATTAGGCGAGCGTTTTTCCAATTTTGTTGCTCTAGAGTGTTGTCAACTTTGCGGTGACTTATCGAAGCGCAAAATCTTACTTTCCACAGTGATCGTAGAAAAAATATATTATTTTAGGTAAGTACATCCAGTCGGGTTTCATATAATTTTATAAATAAAATCATAAAGTGTGAACACAAACAATTTAAATCATACCTACAATTAAAACCATATAATTTTTTATTGTGATGAAATGATGTGACAACTCATGTGGTAAATCGTATAATGTGAAGGCACCGTAAGTAAAACCCATGTATATATTTTAATCGCTATTGTTTATTTTATATGTCAAAAGTGGCGTTTTGTTCTAGAATAAATGCATGGATTTATTACATCAATTAAAGTAAGTAACAACTTAGAAAGAAAGAAATAAATACCTAAAATATCCTAAATAGACAGTATTGATTGAATAATTAAACCTGGAGATTCAATTATCTTAGAATATCTTTTAAACTGAGTGCCTATATAATTCTAACCAAAAATATTTTTAGGAAAAGAAGAATATTGTATATATTGCGTTATAATGATTGGTTAAAATGTTTATAACATGAAATTATTTACGCTTATAAAAAATCTGTCAAACTTCTATCAAATTTAGAAAATGCTGTGTCAAAACACCGAAACCTAGGTCGATTGAATATAACTTAAAAAGCTTAGAAATGCTGTGGAAATTCAGATAAGTATAATTTATCTTTTCATATTTATTATGAATAGTTTCCACAAAGTAAGAGTTGATACAATTAATTTTATTATACCTATTATGCAATAAGTTTCTATGATATACGAAAACTTAAGATGTCACCGGAGATTTTCATAGAAATTGTAAAGGGAAATCACTTTTGATTTAGTATAGGCAAACTAATGAACTCAGTGTTATTTCGAGCCCATTCGGCTTTTCGAATCGGGATTTTTTTTATTTTGATTATATTTCACAAAAAATTAACATTTATTTATAATTTAATAACACTTATCATATTGATTGTTTCTACCTTTACTTTGTCTAATCTATGCATTATACATGTAAAAGATAAAATATACTTATCTTAAAATTCAACGATTTTCCAAAACATGTTAAATAATTTTATGACAATTGTTGCTCTCTTTAGCATCGTTATATAATTATTAAATATAATTATAATCTTATCTGATGATACCAAGAGGTGAAGCAATTGTCATTACAATATTTAAAAAGTTCCAGAATATAATAGAATAATAAAAAGATCCTAAATAAACTTTCTCAAAAGTAAATAACTTATGTCAAAAAACTCGTTATAAACATTCTCAGCATAAATGTAGCAATTATTATGGAAATTGCAAAACGGTGACTAAAAAAAGAGAACAAATAGTAGTAGACTGATATTAACGTTAATTAAATAAAACATTTCTCATTAAAAATCGGGACAGTGAGTCTGAATCTCCTGGACGCTGACGGTGTAAAAACATCCCTAACCCACTTTCAAGGGTATTTAATATATTTTTAAATTTTGCGAAATGACATGCAATTTTTATTTGCCTAGTAAGCCAGTTTCCTCAGTTAATGTCTACTCAATATGGAATTTTCTTATAATTATAATAATGTATTTTATTTTGTTTGTGGAATCATATGAGTAAATCGTATTGCATTATTAATGTATGTTCATTATTAAAAATATATGTCAATAACTTATAGATATATATAAAATTAAATGTTACGGTTATAATTTTTGGATTTTTGAAAAATATCTAAAAAAATCGTTTGTTCATTTTGTTGGCAGTGTTTGGCATGATTGGTAGCTAAAAGCACTTCACCACACTCTAAACCAATAACGTTAAAATGTTGCATTTAGGTTGGTAAAATGATCAAATGCTGCAGGACACGTCAGAAGTATTTGTTTATATTTTTGGCCATTTTGAAAGTGGATGTGTAGCGTGTGCAGATTTTTTAGTTTGAAAGTTTCAATGCTTTTTTATAAATAATTGTTTTATTTAACATGAATTCCAAAGGTACAAAGTGTATATATATGGCGGTGCAAAAACTATTTTAACACTAGTGGTGGTATAACTAATAAATTGAATGTAATGTATTGTACGTTTGTTTAATTTATCCTTATCATCTAATTTTATTAGATTTTAAAAATAATTTATTGCGCCAAAATTCTAAATCTTTTTTTGCTACAAAACTAATAAATCGCAAACTCTTTTTTAATTATAGAATTCTGATTAATTTTATCATGGTTATATGGTTTGAAAAAATTAATGAATCGGAAATTTGTATAACTTGTATAAATATAACGCGTTTCGTATTTAAATTGTTTTTAAACCATGCTGACCTCTTCTAAACATATTATTTTTCGTAAAGCACCTTTAAAACGATTTAAAAACCATCAATTTCGTGTGATACTTTTTGTGGCAACAGCATTTATTATTTTTGGAGAATTTATATAACCTTTGGCAACGTTGCAACATACCAATTTAAATATCAGAGGTCACTCAGAATTTTGACAGGAGAACAAAGAAAGTTGACAGATTGTCGTATCTCTGTTAATGGTTCGAAAATAAGTTTGTTTTTTAAATTTCCATCAGAAAATTCTGAAAAAATTAAGTTTACTAAAAGGTTTTTCTTCTCTGTGTTTGCATACAAAAACACTCATAAAAATCAGACAGCGCGTTTAATGCGACATTTTAGGACTAGTGCTTTAAGTGGAGACAAAATATTTTGTGCATTACAATGAAGTTGCTTTTAAATTTTAAATCATTTATATCCTTAGAATATCACATTATCATAATGCTTACTGGGTGTTTTTAAATTGTAATTAAATTAAAATTTAATTTTTTTAAAATGAAATAAATTAAGATTCATTTTTGGAAGTTCCTAAAAAAATTAAAGGGACAAGAACAGTAAGAACCATCTGGAATATTTTTTATTATTAAATTTTATTACAACAATTCAAAAATATTACCTTCTCGTAAAACAGTGTCGTTGTAACTTGTAACAAATATATTGAAAGTTTAGTACCCGCTATATATTTGATTTTCAACCTTCAAATGGAATTTATCAAAAAAACTTTTTCTTATTCTAAATATTATTTATATGTGTCTTAATGTTTAATATTTTTCAATACGTATAATTACTTTATTGCAAAACGATAAAAATAAAGACAACTAATTATTTTATTATTTCTCTCCGGGAACAACTTCGGCGAGGAGCTCTCGTCTACATCGTGAGTACCTCATTTCATTGACTGAAACAGAACAGGTAGCAGCTAGCAGCTGCCGCTAGGGCTATTTGTGCGAATCATTGTTATAAGCGAAAAAGAGAAAACACAAAAGTATGGTGGTGATATCTCCTACTCTTGCCAGACAGAAGAGATTGCCTCTGAAGCAAAGTTAGTCGTTCAAATTTTAAGTAACGATATTTGGTATAAACTTAATCTGGAGCAGATCTTCATTTATTTTTAACTATGGTTTAAAAATGTAATTAGAAATTACACTTACTGTTTAACAAAAATAATATGTTGCCGGTCTGGTGAGAATTTTCCTTATCTTTATAAAGCAATTAAACCTACGTTTATTCCATTGGTATTAAAATATTTCGCCAGCTATTACCGATTTAATTTGTATATTCTTGGAAAGGTCAGGGCAAAATACAGTGTTATTATAATATTCAAAAGAATTGATTCCCGTGTTTAAAACAGGTAGAACCTATTTTACCACTCACAAATCATTATAATATATTAATAATAAAATTATTTTCATTAGTTATACCTATATTTGCTATTTGGAGATTAGGGAAAAACATATTTTTTTCCAATATTCATCAGGTGTAGTAGAATTTTTGTTATGTTATTGTAACTAAATAATTTAATATAATGTAAAATGTATTATTGTTCGACGCAAGACACCTTTATCGAAGATATCTAATGCTAGATTCGAAGATTTCTCGTTGCGTTTTCTAGGAGATATGAAGACCATCATCAATTCGTCGTCCTTCCTTCGCAATTTTTGTAATACTAAATAAACTTACACCTGCAAAATAAGTTTCTTATGAAATATCAGGCACGCTAAACACTTTCAAAAAATTTGTTTAATTTTAAATAAAAATCTTTAAAAATCAAACACACAAATGTAAACATTATTACTATTTATTATATTTTCCAGTTAAATCAGCAATTCGCTCTTGTACTTTTAGTAAATCTGTATTCAATATTCCATTTTCTTCTTCTTTCTGGGAAAATTTTCAAATTGTATATATAATTTCTCAGTCTTGTGACCCTAAAGTTTTCACTTTTGTGGTCATTATTAATCCGGCAACATTTCACTACCTCTCGCACTTTCAACCCTCGATATTACGAAATGAACAGCTCAAATAATGTCACTCGAATGACCAATGTTACAATTTATTTTGTTACGGTTACTTCGCTCCTCATAGTTTTAGATATTCTTGACGGATAGTAAATTAGTACGAGGTAGAGTTCCACACTCCGTGCCTCGTTCAATTTCATGCTACTTCGCGAGTCTGGAGCCGGTATAAAGATTAAGTCGCGCTTTCTAAAATGTTGATGAAACATCCGCCATACAACCTAAACTATCTAGTGTTTTTTAATCAAAGGTATTCTCAGTCTTGGTCCGGTTTTAGAACACATTGTATATATTAAATTACTAAGTGAAATAAGTTAAAGGGTCAGATATAATAAATATAAATATAATTTGATACTGCTCGTTTTACAAATTTCATTTAATATACCAAAAAGTTTCTTTTTAATTAAATAAAAACTCCCAAAGCAGTAACCTTAATCAAATATAATAAATTAATACGGGTTCATTTCAGTAATGAGGCCAAGACCGAATATGAAAGAGATCAAAGCAAAAGTCAGCGATCCGAAAATTAAGGCCTTAAACAAGGCCTCAAATATCCTTGCTTAACTACAATAATTCAATAAAGAGTTATTAAGAATTCACGAGGTAGCGGACACTTACCGGTTATACAAGAAGCAAAAAATGTTTACTATTTTCGATTCTACTCTATGTTATTAGTATTATGCTCTCTAAATTTCAGCGACCCATCCAAAATTAAATCTTGATTGGTTGCAGTATATATATTATCATAAATAGACGAAATCCGATATTACCAAGGAGCATCCGTAAATTCTCGTCCTTACTAGTAACAACGCGTTCTCACTACTAGCATTAGGGAAGACACGAATTAAAATTTTTAATCGGCTATTTACTTCAACTCTCACTTAGAATCCCTTCTTTCTAAAGTAAAATTCTAATCACACAGCTCTACTCGAACTTAAAAATCATCTAAGAGCGAATTGGATACATATCATGTTCATACTGTTTAGTGTTTAGTCAGAAGTTATAATTTAATACATCACGTGTTATGATTCTTTAAGTAGCGATTTTCTTTATTTTTGCCCCAAAAATGAATTCGTTGTTTATTACATGGAAAAAGAAGTTTACTAATGAGTTATTAAGTAGCGAAAATGTCAAATTATCTAAATATACCGTTATGAACAGATAAGTGTATGAAGAATTACTTCAGGAAATTAAACAAACTAAACTGACATCAAAGAAAACTTCATTACAGTACCGACTTAGAAGTGTTTTAATATCATAGAAGTGGGTGACATTCAGCGACTAATTGCAAAGTCTAACACTGATAAAATATGATATTACTCACTAATTAAAGAAATTTTGCACAACAGACGGTGCCAAGTAGATTTTATTGTCATGCAAAATCAAGCAGATGGACAATATAAATTCGTCGTGGTTTATCAAAATAATTTAGCCAAGTTTGTTCTATTAAGAGCTGTAACATCTAAACGAGAAGAAGAAATAGCTTATAAATTGAACGAAATATTTTTGACATTCGGAGAGCCATGCATATTACATAGTGATAGTCGAGAATTTGTAAACTCTGTTATAAACGAATTTAAGTTTTTATGGTCAGAACTTAAAATTGTTCACGGCAAGCCACGCCATAGTCAGAGCCAAGGCTCCTTTAAACGAGCCAATCAAGATGTGGAGAAGATGATGATTATTTCATGGATATCCGAAAATAAAACCGTAAAATGGTTAGAAGTTCTACCGTTTGTACAGTTTATGAAAAATCGTACCTTTCATTCAAGCATAAAGGAAACTCCATATAAGGTATGTTTGATATCGAGTCTAGGGTTGGGTCTTTTCAGGAAGAAGATTTGGAAGAAGTCATTAAAGACGTTAACATGGTGGAATCTTATGGAGAAGATTCCAATGAAGTGTGCGATTATCCAAAAAAAGAACAAGAAATAATAGAACGCTTCAAATGTAGTGCTATCTTAGACGCGATCTTTGTTGTTTGAATTGTATAACAGAGGAAAATATTAGTTGTGGACGATCTGAAGCAATCCAATCCCTCGTACAACATATCCTCCTGTTATTGTATAATACTACAATACCTATTCCCGTTCTGGATAAAACTAAAGGATCATTCAGAAATATAATAACTGTTGTGTTATTGAAGACCGTCGTCAACATGTACCAGTTAGGTACAAAATATGGTATTATAAATCATCTGTACACCAGATGCGAATTTGATATTTGCAAACAAAAATTTATCGACATCGATAGAGCACCAAAGGATAAACAAATCTCTTTACGTCAAGCAGCTTCATCTATTTTAGGGTAGCCAGGAATTTTTTATGTGTAAATGTGTCAAAAAGTGCTTTAGTAATTTATGCAAGTGTAAAAAGAATAAATTATTGTACAATTCAAAATGCCACAACAATATTTTCAATTTTACTTTAATTGATCAGAATATCACACAACGTATTTCATTTCAAGTCGAATGCCACTGGTGCTGGTAAAATTTCTCTCTATATGCTAAAACTATGTTTGCCCAATGTTCTTGATCATATAATTCATATAGTTAATTGTTGCTTACATTGTGGGTATTTTCCTAAAATCTGGCGTGAGTAGGTGGTTGGTCTTACTCCTAAAGTAACTAATCCTAAAACAATGCAGGACTTGAGACCAGTATTATCCAAAATTCTTGAACGTGTTGTTTACATTCAGTTATATGAATTCCTTACAAACAATAATATTCTACCTTCTCAACAATCTGGTATCCGCAAAGGTTACAGTACTACCATTGCCTTATTAAATATAATTGATAATATTGTTAGAACTACTGATAAGAAAATGGGATAATCGCTTTAGATTTTTCAAATACGTTTGATTAAATTGAACATGACCTATTGTATGCTTAACTTGAATACTATGATTCCGATTGTTATTGTTCTGTCTTTTTTTAAATCTTATTTGTCAGCATGTTCGTGTTAATAACAACTTGTCATTACCTAAATTTATAGAGTGAGGTGTACCACAAAATCCTTTATTGTTTTTACTATATACCTCAGATCTCCCAAATGTAGTAAATAATTGATTCATTGTTTTGACCCATCGAATATCCCTGCTGCAAATGAATCTATAAATAGTGATCTAATTCCAATATCTCATTTCTCCAAACCATATAATTTAACCAAAAATCCATCAAAGACAAGTACTCTATTTTCTACTAAATATAAAAGAATACATATTCAGAATTCGATACACCTAGAATTAGATGATGTTGAATTACATTTGTCGGAACACGAAAAAATTTAGGACTGATTATACAGGGTGGTTCTTAAGTAATTGTACATAGAAGTACAGTAGAATCCTCAATTTAAAATATTATAATTTGAACTAATTTGTTTTAATAAAATGTTGATAATAAGAAAGACACAGGGTGTTAAAAGTGAAATTTTAATTTTTGTTTTTCAACGTTTCTTTACATGTATAGATAAATATTTGGTAGTGGTGGTTTTTGGGTATGAGAAATCATAATTTTGTAACTATTTCAATGTATTTTGTAGAGGGCGCAACATAGGCCACACTTGTAGCATAAATGTGCTAATAAGTTTTTTAGAGTAATATGATAACTATTATTAAAGTGTAGCAGGAGTTAACATAAAAAATGTGTATGGCACTCTAAATTGAAGTCCTATTAAACAAATTAAGAAAAAGCTAAGCTAAATAACACTATAACTTTAATCGTAATTAAAGTAAGTGTTCGATATGTCCTCCATTTTCTTCGATGCATTTATCTATAGTTTCATAAAATATTGTTTTATATTAAATAATATCATTGGGTCAAAAGAAACTGCAGCTCTCTTTATTTCTTCCCAAAGTTGGTCGCGGGTATTTATAATATCCTTATAAACAATTTGTTTAATTGTAACCCATACACGGAAATCGAGAGGATTAATTTCTGGGCTACGTGGTGCCCAACGGAAAGGGTTACCGCGATCATTCTAACGTCCAGGAAAGTTAGTATTTAAATGAGTTCTGAATCTCTCGAATAATGATGCGGTGCACCATGTTGCATAATCCACATATTTTGCATTAAATTCAGTGGCAATTATTCCAACAAATCAATTAAGTCCTTTTGCAAAAAAATAGTCATCAATATTCAAATTATAGGGTAACTCGTAGGGCCCTAATTAACAGGTTCCAATGATCTCACATCATGCATTTATTTTAAATTCATGTTGGAAATGTCTTTCTCTTTTAACATGGAGATTTTTAATTGCCCAGACATGATTGTTTCTTAAATTAAAAATACCTCGGATATAAAGTTAGCTTCGTGGGTAAATAATATTCTATCGACGAAAGTGAGGTTAAGATTTTGCCCATTTCGGATATTATTGGCAAATTGGTATCTTAACTACTATTACTATCTGCTGGAAATAAATTTTGCACTGGAATAAAATGGTATGGGTAATAATTCTCAAGGTGATGTCTTTTTAAAATTGAAATTTTACTGACTCCTAAATCATAAGATAAACGTCGTGTATTTAACCTAAGGATCATCCTCAACGCGAACAATTATTTTTATCTTCTACATCAGGTGTAATTATTCTCGGTAGACCTAAGTTATCACGGTTAGAACGAAATTAACGACTTTCGCCTAAATTTATAAATACATTTTTAAAGGTTTGGTGGTCAGGTTGCTGCCTGTTTGGATATATTTTCAAATATTCACGTTTCGCAGCACGCTCGTTGAAATTTTTCTGACAGTAAATTACGAGTATAATCATGTCTTCCTATCTGTATTAGAATAATTATCATATCTGGGCATTTTTCTTTTTTTCTTAGTTCACCAAAATAAATACGAAGAATATTGAAACAATATTTCTCAGACGCACGGCTACTACTTTAAGACTTTTCGAAATTTTTAATTAAATAAGAATCATGCAGCTTATCACTTAAATGAGATTATCTCAAAAACCATTAAGTTTTCGGTTTATTAATAAGTACACTTTTTTTGTTAAAATGAATTGGCTTTCATATTCTTTTACAAAAAGAGCACTAACTTAAACAGCAAAAAAGTTTGGCGCACATTTATGCCACAAGTGTGGCCTATGTGCCGCCCTCTACATTGAAATAAGTACAAAATTATGATTTCTCTCATACCCAAAAACACCCACTGCCAAATACTTATGTATATATGTCAAGAAACGGTAAAGTTATTGTGAAAAACAAAAATTAAAATTTAACTTTTAGCACCCTGTATCTCTCTTATAATCAACATTTTATTAAAGCTGGTTTGTTCAAATTGTAATAATTTAAAGTGAGAATTCTACTGTACTTCTATGTACAATTACTTAATGAGCACCCTGTATAATACACAATAATTCCTCAAAGTTATACTAAGTGCATTAGCTTGCCACTTAATAAGTATGATTTCATTTTCAAGCGAGCCATGACGTGACAAGAAGTTTTGTTTCTAGATATAAATTAATACATTTTTACCGTTGTTAATAAAACTGAGGTGCTTCATACTTGTGCAAGAGTTATTTTTACATCGCATCGGTATACTTATGGGAATAACTTTAACATTGAGTGCTATCAGCTTACATATGTATAAAACAATATTAAACTAATTTTAGTGAACTGAATATTCTATGCGAAATATGATGCCCAAAAGATAGCTTCCTTAGTCGATTTAACAAACATGATATGTATGAGAAATGCATACATCAAGCTAAGGCGGTGTTTGAGAATAAAAAAAGTATGCAAAAATTCAAGCAAGTAAACCTGATGATTCAAAAACTGAGAGATGCAGATTTGTACATCAAAGGGGGGGATGGATACTTTTAAATGCCGGAGAAAATGAGAAAAACTTGTGAAAGCAAACAAAAATTACGTCGCCCCTCTTGCCGATTTTTTAAGTTTAAAATTTTAATGCAATTGTTTTTAATTTCAGCCGCTTGGCGGTAATATTGCATTTTAAACACTGGGAAAAATTATAAAAAAAAAAGTTTTAGATATTAAAACTAAAAACAATTATAATGTTTTAATAATTAATGACCACTAACTGAAACAGAAGAAGACATTTTTAAGAAAAGTAAAATTGACGTACAACTTTACCAAAAGAAGATGTGATGGTAATAATAATATGTGATTTTAAAGCACGGATAAGAAAAAAAATCGCTATATATAAATAGAAACTATATATAATGAAAGGAATATTAACTAAATAAATGTAAATGTAATTTAGTTGCCAAACAAATGTGCTCATTATAAGTACTAAATTTAAATACACAAGGAAGTATACAATAACGTGGATAAACCCAGGAACTAAATCCAGTTTCCTATTAATTAAAATTAATTACAATAAATTTATTTACAACATAACAATTCTAGATGGGTTTCTCTAATTTTCTAATTGCAAAATGCAAACACAACAAAGCAAAAAAGAAAGCTTTACATAGGAAATGAAAAACCAAAAAGTTAAACATGAAAGAATAGAAAATGTATACAGTGGAAAATTGAAAAATAAAACACAAAATTAAGAAAAATTAAAAAATATAGAAGTTTAATGGAGAGTAATAAAAGAAGGTATTATAGGTATAGTAGAAGCTAAAATAAGTTACTAGTACGAGTATAAAAGAAAACAAAAGAACTATAACTGTGCGCGCAGATTTAATCATCAAAAGAAAGTGTTGGCATTAAATATAGTGATATTATTATTATATCGCATTATAAAAAAAATAAATTGCTACTTTTTTTCTTATTCTTTACTCTTCTATTTTATTTTTCAAAACTGGTGGATTTTGTAGGTATAATAAAAAATAGTTAGGCGGACAATAAGTGCCACATTGTTTTAATGGGAAGTGTGTCTAAAAATTGGTAACTCGGTTATTTGTTAATTATCTTTGAATTCAACTAGTCAAAAATTCTGAAACTTCCAGATTTATTAGTAAATTTTATTCATAAGCTAAAAACAGTAATTTAAAAAATCTAAAAAAGGGTTGTATCCCTCCGGAATTACCTTAATGGTGTTGATTATGATGAAATTTTGCAATATCTCTACTAATAGTGTCTAAAGTTTTTACATCAACTCTGAATAAATTAATAAAAATAGGTTAGAATCACCTTCGGTAATTTACAAACCCTAACTAGTTATAATCTATAACTACCTGTTATAAAAAAATAATTTTAAAACGTGGAGAACAATGTGGATTATGCGATATTCTTGTTATATTTTTATTAAGAATATATATATATATATATATATATATATATATATGATATTTGACTCTTACGGATCACCCTCTAGAAATAAAAAGATTCGTTACATGAACTAATTTAAACTCAGATATTACAATTTCCTTTCGAAGCAAAGTTCTTGTTTAGTTTTTTTTTTATTTGATTACCGAGATATCGTTAAAAATGTTCTTTTCCTTAGAAAGTTTCCTTACAACTTTCCTGTATATAGTTTTTTTTGTAACAACTTCCAGAACACATGGAAAAGATTGAATATCGTGACTGTATAGGTAACATATTACTTTTCAATTTAAAGTTTTTGATATGCTACAGTCTTCGCAAGACTTAATAAATGGAGGAAAATGCACAGAAATAAAAAACAGGATATATTTAAATAAGTATTTGACATAGTTATTATTAAGAAAAAGAAACACATATTAGAGAGAAGAAAAGGCTCTTAGGACCATTAATCTTTATTTTGGTTTTCGTAAATTAATATAGCTACTCGTGACGATGTATGTCAAGCAAATTATTTTCAGTATTTTTTTCTGTTTGTAATAGAAGTAGAAATTCAAATTATAAATAAATATATCTTTCGCCAAACCAAAAATTTAATAAACATTACTCCATCAACATCAATAATGGCATCCACCTATATTGTTACAAAATTGCCAAAAGTACCTCATTTTAATAACTGTACCGACCAGAATATAACTAAATAAAAAATATTCATTCTAAAATTGTTTTTATTTGCTAAATCTTAATTTTCTGACTTTTCTTTGATTTGCTATTTCCTTAGCTACAACTCATAATTTCATTATAAATTCTAGTATATGAAAATAAAATGCCTATTTTTATTATCGTGATTGATTATCGCAAAAATTTGCATATGCAATTAACATTTAATAGGGCTGAAGGTACTCATATACATTAATAGTCATAAAGACACGATTATGATTCCTAATAGTAATCATTAAATGAATGCTCTTTGCATAATTAAATAAGATTTAAATAGTGCCTTCACACGTGCAATATCTCCTCAACACTAAAATATAATTACCTAATGAAGTTTTTCACAACTAAAAGATGGGTTACTGTAGATGGATCTGAAATTATTTCCATTAATCCTATAGGGTTTTCCATTAGGGACGCAATTTTTTGTGAAGTTATAATTCTTATATCTGTCATTCGAATTTCCAAGTGACATTGACATTTAAAATCTACTATAGTTGGCAATTTATAAAATGGAAAGATATAGCGTAGAACAACGTGTCCAAATAATTCAGCTTTATTATGAAAACGGACGTTAAAATAAAATTGTTTTTCGTAAATTAAGTGATTTTTATACTCGACATAATCGTCCAAATGAATCAACAATATTGAGAATAGTGGAAAAGTTTGAACAAAGCGGTTCAGTTTTGGATGTAAAAATACCAATTCGTCATCGTCCAAGTCCTTCATAAGAGAATATTGATGCAGTTCGTGAGAATGTTGAAGATGATCCAAGAATGTCGATTACACGACGTTCATAACAATTAAACATTCCACAAATCGCATTATAGAAAATTTTTTTTATTGCCAGAGTTTGAAAATATTGATATCAGAGATAAATGGTTCCACAAGATGGTGCAACATGTCATACAACTGGTGATACGATCAATTTATTGCATCAAACTTTTCCTCAGCGTGTAATCTCAAAAAATGGTGATGTTAATTGGCCAGCAAGATCGTGCGATTTAACACCATTGGACTATTTTCTTTAGGGCTACGTTAAAAGTTTTGTCTATCGGAACAATCCACGAACAATTGATGAATTAAAAGCTGAAATAATTCGAGTTATTGGTGAGATTGAACCTCAATTGTGTGAAAATGTTATCAACAATTTTGACAAAAGAATAACCTATTGTAGAGCAGCTAGAAATGGTCATTTGTCAGATATTCTTTTCAAGCTATAATTGCCATACCTTAAACATTTATTTTAAATAAAAATTTGAATCATTACAATTGACATACTGTGTTTTATTAACAAATAAAAAATTGCGCTCTTAATGGAAAACCCTATATTATCATCCTAATGCTTCTATAATATGATTAATCTTGGGCAGTGCTTCATAAATCTAATTGTGACGTAAAATTTATCCCACTTAGAATTTACTAAACTGTAATTTATTAAACCCATTTTGACAAATTTATCTAGATCTAACTGTAATACGTTTTGGTAAATCTAATGCCGCGTAAAACAGACAAAACGAAAACAGGAAACAAAACAAAAATACAACTTTTTAGAAACTTTCAAGCAACGAAAGAGCTTTGATATTTACCAACAAGAGACGGGACTCGCGATTGTTGCAAAAACCGGTTACGAAAGAGAGCCGAGTCAAAAAGTCGCTGAGATGTTTCAGCTTTGTTGCAGAATTGTTGAGAAACTCAATATTTCTGTTTTGTCTGTTTGATATGGATGCGGCATAAAGCTAGGGTTAGACACATCTATTTTTACTGCGATGCAGATTTAAAAATTCGCAACTTCCGAGAATCCTCGTGTGAACACGCATGAAACCTCAAAAATAGCCGATGAAGGTCGGTTGCGCGCAGTATTTCTTTGTTACATGCAGCATAAAAATAGCGACGTCTGAACAGAATTTTTAGGAGTTGCTGGCGCTGCAAAAAATATTTGTTTGGCTGAAACTTTTGCAGCGGCAGCAGGGCTACTTTCATAGAGAAACTACAGAGCTTTAATGTAAAAAAATATGTTAGATTCGTACGGAGTTACGAAATACCTTGTACAACTGAGAATAATTTTAAATTGTGTATCTTTACTCCCTGTACCAGCTTAATTTGCAAAATTTTTAATATCAATAATAACAAGGGAGTCATTGCACTTTGACATTTGTTTAATTCATTTGTGTATTCTGTTTCTATAGAACAATTCATCACCTTCACGTAATTCTTTAAGTAGAGAATCCATTACACCATAACGTTCTGGTTTTTTTGTCTAATCTTTTATCCAAATTCTAGTTTTCTTTCGACGCCTGTCGTTTTCTTTGTCGATTTAACAGAACACTCCATAATACACTGGTTGTAGTTAGTAATACTCTGTCGTCAGCAATATCCATATTTTTTACCACAAGCAATATTTTATATTAATAACAAAAAAAATCTCGGGCAGGATGTGAACACCACAAGACTCTTCAAGAAACAGAAAATAAATTTAGCACGCTCTTTTTATTCTGGTTGCATGATGCAAAAGCAGCGTATTTATTGTGAACAAGATTCGAAACTTTTGCAGCCGCTGCACAAATACTGCGCTGTAAAAGTAGCTGTGTCTGACCCTAGCTTAAGATATCAAGTAAAAGTTGCCCGTAACGGCCTAGCTAACAACCACACCTATATTATTTCTGATATAAATTATTATACGAGTTTAAGAAAGTAGGTGTTTTATCAAAATAGTTCTACTAACTATTGGAGAATATCAGAGAACAACATATTAGCACTAAGAAAAGTTCAAATGATCTCGAAATGCTGGTATTGTATTCCATCAGATTTTTAAAAAAGTTATAATACATTTTCAAGGAAAATTGCTTTTCTTCAAGCGTATAATAATACATATATTATATCATGTAACACGTTTTGTAGAAATAGTATTGATTATATTACTAGTACAAAAATGTAACTATAGCAACATATTAATAAAAAGAGATTAACGTTTTCTCCTACTCTAGGAGCAGCTTTTGGAAGGTTCTTGCTAACCTTTTTCTTAAGTGCTGCTTTTGTTTTGGATGGGGCCGTAGATTTTTTAGAATTTTTTGTAGTCTTCTTTTGTTCTTTAGCAGCACGAATTGCTTGCTCTCGTTGTGCTTTCCTTACTTCAGGCCTTTGATTTCTTTTGGCCATAATGTCATTTAAAGAAGCTCCTACAATAGCCCTTTGGAACTTCTGTGTCCTATTGGTTCTTTTTTTGGTAGCTTCTTCTTTCTGGCCTTTCTTATGTTTACGTCTGTATAACACTGTCCATGTTACTTTACGAGAGTTTCTCTTCATTAAATGTGCCCTTTCATATTTTGAGTTCAGGAAAGTGACTTTGACCATTGTTTTGCCATGTACGGGGTAAATTTTATACCCGCTGTATGCACAAAGTTTTTATTTGTTTAAATTTTGTTTATTTTCAAATCGTTAATGTAACTCTTAGCGGAGTGATTTAACAATAACAATATCAAAAATTTCATAAAACACAAAATATTACTTACAATTAAATCATCTGCTTACTTATAATATAATAAAACAAAACACTGATACTACATTTTACCATAAATAATTTTAACATTTATATAAACTTTATATTACAATAAAATATTCAAAAATAGTATATATTCTTTAATTTAGATTTAAAAGAAGTTTGGAATTTTTTTAATTTTACTTTCAGTTAAAAAAAATTTTAATTATTAATATAAATAAAATTGTTAGTATTTCTTGTGTTATTTATTTAAACTAGTTTACAAAATAAATTTCTGCTTCCAAAGGCTATAAAAGTACTTATTTCCACCCTACATTGGGCATATACACTTCTAGTCTATAGACTGGATACATTGAAATTTTTCTTGTTATTAGAAATGTAGCTAGTGCATAGTTATTCTTATACAGGATGTTCGAAAAATATTGAATGATTTAGTCCTAAGTACGGTCCTGTAGTATCATTTTCCAGTTATCTGTATTTGTAAAAAACAAACTCAATTCAATTTTTGGGATGCATTGAAGGTAAAATTATAATAGTACAATTCTCTGCGTAAAAATAAAAAGTAGGTGAGTAGATTCCATTTTTTCTGGTCTTCCGAATTAGAAAAAGTGATTTAAAAAAATTCGATATACAGGATGTTGTTTTTTATAAACGCGAATTTTTAAATTTTTTGTTAAGCCGGTCCTGGATATTGTTTTTGGTAATACTTAGCTAGTGTTTGCAGGTATTGGTTATTACATGTACCAAATATCAAAATAATATATAGAGCTATTCAGAAATAATTAGCTCCGAAAGAAATAGAGAAAGTGATATAACATCCTGCATCTCAATTATAAAGGGTAGAAGAAGAATGCAAGTTATTTGGAACCACCAAAGTAGCGCTCATCTACAGGTAAAGTTAGGTCCTTTCCCAATGAAACACCCTGTATAAGTTTGGATGGAAACGATTACAACTTTTTTCTGCTTGAATTTCATTTTGTAATAATGTACATATGCGCATTGTAACGCATCTATTTTGGATATTGGTTGAGAATGAAATTTGGGTATTTACTTATTCATGGTTAGGTTAAGATTCGATATGCCAATGTAGAAATTTTCTTCGGAAAATCTAATATATCGGTGTTTCAAAGCATAAATGCTGTTAGTGAAATAGTGATCTCGGAAAAACAATGTATAACCTTTTGTTAAATTCGGACATTATATTTATAAGATTTCATTTCACATTTGAAACTTTCATATTAACAAACATTTTCACATTTGAATTGTTCAAGAATTACTTAATAATGTCTCCTAGTAATATAATTATGTATTCAATATTATTTTTTAAATGAGACATAATTTTCATTTACTAGTTATTTTGAGAAGGATAATTATAAATGAATTAGACTTATATCATTCCCTTTTTAAGTACTTTCGTTCTACTTTAATATAATTTTGCCATTACTTATTATTATATCATTAATTTGGTTAGATCTCCTTTTAATCATAATTTACTATAAAAAATGTCTAAAATAAGAGATTTATTCTTATAAACAAGCTTCAAAAGAATTCTAAATTTTGCCAAAAGTTTACATAACCTTTAAAGATATTAATAATAATTTACTGAAAGATTGATTTTAATTACTTGTACTTAGCTTTGTTGCCCTAGCTACTTCAGGTAGGCCTCTGAAAAATTTCAAATTTCTTCTTACATTTAGATATTGTTTATAGAAAACTTAATTATATTGCTAATTTTCTTCAAAATTAAAAATTAAAATAATATTTATTAATTAATTTGATTCCAAACTCCATTAAGAAATATTTTATTTATTAAAAGTGATCATTTAAATTTCTTGTAAATTAAGAAACTCCGTTGTAATATATGTTATCTCGAATTTCCCAAGAAGGTTCTTATGTTGTTTTCGAGGGTTCTTTGTGATTTTCTTCAATACCTTCGAAGATTTTCTCTTATAATTTCAATAATGACTTCCATTATTTATTCTATTTAAATTAGTTAAAAATATTGCTTATCCTGTCGTTGACATTTAAATAACGCTTTGGGGTAACTTCTTTCTAATATTTACCGCAATGCTACTTATTAAATGATAAAAATAAAAAATGTATTTAAATAAAGAGAAAGCTGCATATTTAGTTTAAATAAGAATGATGCAGTGAAGTATAAAATATTTCTATCAAACAATCTTCAACTTTTTATTTTTCAATAACGAAAGTTCGAGATTTCCGCATAAAATACTGCTTAGAATAAAACAATTTTTTTTTATTTGTATACAGGGTGAGTAACCGTAGACATGAAGATCTTTAGCTCCAGAACGGTGCATTTGACGAAAATTTTTAAGAGTACTTTTTTGTGTATGTTCAAAAAGGCCATCATATAAAATTTTTTACTTATACAAGTTGTCTCAAAAAAAAAGATATGTATCATAGTTATTCACATTTTAAAATTAGTCCCAAATATACAGTGTTTTTATTGATTTTCAACGCTTTGTTTGCTACAGACATCTGATTTCAAAAAATGTTATTATCAGGTTGCTGTAGATTCTTTATTATACAATAGACATTAAGTGTTGAAATCAGCTCGGTAAGAGGTTTATCAAAATGTAAAAACATGCGGAGTATTCCACTTAAAAAAACAAACAAACTTTTTTGGGACAACCTGTATAAATGAATCTAATTGTAAATATACCATTCTGGAGTTATGGATCTTCGGTGACTCACCACGTAAATTCAATTTTTGATGAAATTAAGGAATCGGCATTAGTTTTCGTATTTTATATAATTTGCTTCATAAATATGCAACTTTCATCCTATTAAAAAGACATTTTAATTTCAAACTTCTATTCGAGGTAGTAATAGTGTTCCTATTAGGAGTAACGTCTCTCTATAATTTTGACAATTCTAATTTTTTTTTTATGTCAGCCAAACCACTTATGTGTTTTAGTATTATGCTATAAAGTAATTAACACCCTTGTCATATTACAACTAATTAGGTCATGTCCACGCTTTGTTCGTCTTAATTGGAGGTTGGTGTAAACACAATGAATGGATCTTAGTTAGACTCAATACAATATTGTTATTAAAAAAAAACATTAAGCATATCCTCCATCCATCTCTCTTATACTCATGAATACGTTATCTTAAAAATTAAACCATAATCATCATATCAAGAATGTTCCTAAATTCAGGGTGAGATTTCTCATTGAAAATTACGATTGGTCCTTCCAATATAAATTTTTTTCAGTCCAATCCCTAAACAGACATTTTTCTCGAAAGGGCAGAATTAAAATTACGTCTTCAATTTTTTTCTCAAGTGCATTTTTACCTTATGTAAAAATTTGAAATTTTGGGGTTAACCTACACTCACAAACACGTAATTATGGGATTTTTTTCAAAATTACCATTTTGTCACAACATTCGTTATAATTTATGTTATGTTCTTTATATCGCTATTTTTTCACATTTTCAATTGTTTCTTCACTTAATAAACATTGAAAACAATGTTATTATATTTTGTTTTATGTTCGAATACTACTTGTTCATTGGAACAAGAGAGAAATAAAAAAGTTAAGAAATAAAACAGGAACTCCGAATAATAATTTTAATTCAATTCCATAAAAAAGTTCTGACACAAAGAAGTGTTGTTAATTAGACTCTCTTATAACACAATGGTAATACTGAGAAATTCCCATTATCTCTTTATCAGTATAATAAACATTTTAACTTTGCAATATGGTCCGAATGAAAGGAATAAATTCATTATTTCGTAAATCGGCGACTTTAGGGAAAAATTAATGTATGGCAAGACCCACTTTTCTATTTAAAATTTTTATTGATGCTAACATAGATGACGTCAAAAATAAAATGTTGATCTGACGAAGCGTCCATTTAAAAATAAAAATCCATGGGTTTCAGGATTTTCCCCTAAAATCGCCGATTTGCCAAATAATGAATTTATTCCTTTCATTTGGACCATACTGTACAATAAATTAAGTCAAAACTCGAAACATAAATTTTCTCATGTTATTCATATGGAATACCCTATATTTTATACAGTAGTTAGATATATCTTAAAGAGCTCTTTTATTTTTGTGAACCATTCTCTATACCCAAGTCATAGAACCGGTTATTATAACTATTTTTATGTTTTCAAAATATTTATATAATGAATTTTCTTTCACAATCTGTGGATTAAAATTAAATTTTCTTACAATTTCTTATTTGATCTTCAAAACATTGATAATATACTGTGTTAAATCCTCAAGTACGAAAATTTTATTTGCTCCGAACGTGCCAAACACATTTTTCTTCTAGATGATGAAAAGCGTCATGTACACAAAGAGTTATACTACTTTTGGGATCGCTTTAAATTTTCGAGCAAGAGGATCTATTCGAAATTGTTGAGCTTTAAGGCTTAAGACAATAAATTTTCTGTTATAGAGTGGCTTGTAAACTAGTGCATATTTTCTTAGAATTATTTGATGGCACATAATGATGGATAGTAAATAGAAAAGTCCCATTCTTTTTTGTGAAAAATTTGAGCCGTATCACATATTCCGTTTTAGCTAATTCTAAAGAAAATAACATAAATCGCAAATTTTTCATTTTCTTAATTTATAGGAATGGGAACTTATTATACTAGTAGAATATTTGTCAGTCAATAATAAATAAACTATAAATCATTTTTAAATAATAGATCTATTGTATTCGTCAATATAATTTAGAATTCACCAAACAACTCATTCTTTCTAGAAATAACACGGAGTTCCCCTATATCAGTAGTATATATGATGAGTTTTCAGTTATGTAAAGGTGGGCGAATCAGTTGAAGTCAATCAATTTTAGTCGTTTTTTACCATCCTTTAATTCAACATCTAAACTTTAAAAATATATAACTAATGTTAAATGTTACCACTTTTGCTGAGAACCTATCTCTGGGTTTTTGTTATTTTCTCCTGGGAAAAATGTAAATCGCTTTTATCTATTTTATTGCTTTGAATGATATAAATAATAAAATCGTTGCTTTGGAAATTCATGTTAGAACACATTATTGTTACGTATATAAAAAAATTCTACAAACTAACATGATAAGTCTAAATAAATGTTAGTCTTATACTTTATTTATACTAAGTAATAAAATTAAATGGCTATAAGCTGTCTAAACTTTTTTTTTGTAAAATTAACGGATCTTTTTTAAACTGCTTTAATACGACAAATATGTCCATCACTGCCTCCAATGTATATATCTCCCTCGTCTCCTACTGCAATTGCATTTACAACAATGTCCATCTCACATGAAGAGTCTAAGACAAGTTTGTTATTATCTAATATCCATTTCTTTATTACTTTATCCCAACCACCGGTAAATAGTAGATTTTGATTCTTCCAGTTCGCGCCTGCCATTGCGTTGATAACTCTTTCATGAGCATTCTGCAATTCAAAGTGAGATATTAATAAATTTATGTAAAAATAATAAAAACATGATTTTAAGAGAGTAAATACTTTTGGTCTATGTAGAGTAAGTCCAATAAGACAACATCATATGACCATTAAAAGTATTTCACTCTTCACAATTGATATGAAACAAGAAATTATTTTAATCTTCTACGGATTATTCAATGTGCTATGAATATTTTGCTAAAACACCAACGAAAATACTTAAATACGTAAACAAACGTACACTTACTGAGAACTGATGGATGCACGTTACTAATCATTTATACAAGAATTGGCGTAAAAAAAATTAACTACACTCGACGAGAAAATTAACCGAACACCATGGTTTTTAGAATAAAAAGCAAATGGAAATTTCATTTGATAATTAGTTTTACTTAATTACAAAAATTGAACATAAGAATCACTAAAGAATCATTAATAGCTTACTCGGTCATATTTCATAAAAAAGAGAAAAATGTGTTTCACATCACAAACTGGTTTTAGTTTAGAAAATAATAAAATCCAATCAAAAACTTTTTCCAGTAAGGAGTGCTTCCTCCTCCAGCTCGAATAACAGACCTCATTTTTTCCGGAAAAATTTGGATCAAGCGAACAACCTCATCTTGAACCTAGTTGTTTGCTTTTAAGTTAAAAGCAGTCTCTCTAAACTTCTGTATTGCATCAGATTCTGTACTTTGAAGAATATTAAGGACAACTGCGACATACCGAGTAATACAATCATAATTATGTAGAAAAAGAGCTTGAGCGACTTCTTATGGACTCATTTTCAATTTTTTTCAGTAAAACAAGTAAAACAACAGGAACTGGAACATGAACTCAAATAAATTGAATACATAAAATAACTTTCAACTACAAACAATTTTGTACCATATTCATATGTTCCTATACAACGCGATGGTTATTTATATTTATGATAAACAATTATTATTTAAAATAACAAAAGTTCCGGTTAATTTTGTGGTTGAGTGTATTTTGGCTCCTTTTCCAAACCACTTAAATTTATGACATACATCTTCCTCCAAGGTCCCTTGATTTTATGTAAGTTAGTTTTATTTGAGGAGGAATTCAGAAATTAAGTAGTAAAACTAATCATTTTAAGCACATTGAAAAGGATGCTCTGATGCTCCAGATATCAAAAAAATGTTCACAAAACAGTTCACAAATAAAAGAACAAGAGTACCTTGTGAATTGAATACAATAAAACTTTTAGTTTTCCTTTTTTTATAACATTCCATGAAAAATTCTAGACCTTACACAAAACAAGTTTTTCTACTCTTGTGAAGTGAGATACTAGGGCTTTAAGAGTCCTCCAGACTCTCGCAAAGTAGTACGAATTTGAGCGAGGCACAAGAGTGTAGAGTTGTTTCTCGCACCGCCTCGTACTTCTTTGCATCGCCTCGGCTAACTTCGCTACAGTGGCGGTCTCTTAATCCTGAGTCAAAGAGACATGAAGCACGAGTACGAGGAGAGGAGACGAAGTACTACTACTCTTGTGTTTTCTCGCTAGTAGTTAAATGTATTTTACATTTTCCTTCATTTAGTTTATGCTAAAAATATCAAAAATTCCTTGAAGCTTTTCTCCACATATTTTTTAATTTTTTTGGTTATAATCATTATATGCACAAAAAGCCGCAGCAACTGCTGCTACCTGTTCGTTGTCAGTGGTGGCACCGAGGTACTAGTGAAGTAGGCAAGAGTGTAAATATAAATTCCTGGAGGAGCCTTTATTTTGCTTTGCTTCTAACTCATGATAGTGGAAATGGGCAAAATCGAATAATTATAACAATCGGAGACATTGTATTCAAAATGAAGAATAATGAAGATTTAACAAAAATATAAAAAGTAGAATACGAATACTCTGCTACTAAGATTGGGCGACACTTCCGGTTTACTCGGAAATAACCTCAACTTTTTAAATTTAAACAATAAATAAATTTAAATATATGTATATTTTTCCAGATTTTGAAAGAGCTTGTTATTTCTCGAATTTGTACATACTAGGTTTAGTGAAAATAATTTGTTAAAACGAGAAATAACTTACTTTTAGTTGTAGAATAAGTTAATTTATTTACTTTAGACTAATGAGAATAATAATTTAAACAAAATTAATTCAAATGTTCAAGATGCTCTCCGTTTACCTCCTGACAATATGCCAGCCTATTAACAAATTCTTGAGTCACTCTTTCCAAAACTTCTCCACATATTACTTCACATTCATTAATAATTCTTTGTCTCAATTCCTGCAAGCATGTTGGTCGTTTAACGTAAACATGTGATTTTAGATAACCCCAAAGATAAAAATCTAATGAGCTTAGATCCAGAACTAGCAGGCCACTCTATGAATCGATCACCATTACCCATCTTTTTCACTTAAACGAATCATTCTTAATCGAACAATTTATTTCCGTAAATTACAATTTGACAGTTTGGCCACAGTTACCTGCTACATCGTACTAAATGGTATTTTACTCTAATGTATAAAAACTTAAAAGTGGTTTATTAAACTGTTGTATTCCTCGTTTTTACAGATTTATTACACTAAACCCAGAATGTAGAAATTCAAAATGACAATTTCTTTAAAAATCCGCAAAAAATGTACAGGGTTTCCCATTTAAATTAAAAAAGTTGAGGGTGTTTCCGGTTAAACCGGTTATTAACAAAAAAATGTACATTAACTGCATTTTGCCCCATTGCACTTACTTCTAAAATTTTATAAATATTGTCCATTTCGTTTTAAAGATATTTACTTCGTTCCATACTTTATCCCATCCATATATTAAGCAACATATCCGTGAAGCATATTTTAGCTAGAGGTACTTGTTACATAACATGTTATAAAAATTCGTCAAAGACTCCCCTTTCTTCCTCTAATTTAAATATAATAAGTAAACTTGACGGCAAGATATTAATAATAAATTAAACCGCTCTTTTTTTTCTCAAATTAATTTATCATTCTTTTGGACTACTATCAGTTTTATGAGTCTCAAAAAAATAATGTATTTTAAGAAGCTTGAAGAAGATTTCCACCCACATCACGCTATTTAATGATATATTAAACGCAATAGAACTTTTGTTCATGAAAACGGTCATTTGTAACATTGTGTACAAATGAAATGACTCCATATATAGGAAACTCACTTTTACGAGATTTTTATTATCTGTTTCATTGTTCTAAACTAAGTGATTCAATTTTAGGTTGTTGCACATTTTGTTCATATTTTTAAATCATAAATTTCTAAACGAGAATATATCTAGTTTCACCTACGAGGTATTTGTTCAACAGAAATATTACTATATGGAACAAATTGGTCGTTTAACATTTTATAGAGAATTCGACAAATCCAACAAAAACTATTACATTATAAGCAACAATTTTAGTAAGAATTATTCAGTAAATATATTCATTTAAGTTCAATACTCATAAAAAAAATAATTGTCAAACTAATGGTCTACTTATATCAGTTCAAAGTCTTCTTTAGTTTCGAAAATTTGATTATTTCTAATAAAAACCCCTCCGGAAAGTCTATTAAATGTGAACGTCCTAGATGTATTTGTTGTTTAATAAATATATAATTATAACCAAATATTTTAGAAGCAGAAGAATATTATTGGTTACATTTCTTTAATCTTATCCGACTATACCAAAAAGTGAAACAATTTTCATAAGAATATTCAAAAAGTTTTGGAAAATCGTGTAATTTTACGTTTATAATGGAAAGATTCGACAAAGTAAGGGGTAAAAACAATCATTATGACTGATAATTATTCTACGGAAGTAGATGGAAATAGAATGGTGCTTACTGCGAAAGCACACAAACAACGAAGTTTTCTGAAGACACTACAAGACCACCTGCAGCTCATAGTAAATACTTCCTTCACTCTCATGATCCCCAGACGAACGTGTTTATCACTTTTTTATAAATTTGAAATTTTTTTCCTGCTTTTAGATGTTCGGGAAAAATTTCACTAAGTAGGTGAAGAGTCATATTATCTTGTAAATATCTAAAAGTTTATATTTCATAATAACAGGATTTGCAGTGATAATAGCAACACGTTTTTGCAAGATTTTTTAGCATAAGAGCATTTTTATTTCGTCGATCTGTCCTCATTTCAGTCATTTTTATCATATAGAATATCATGATGTCTCATATAACAGATCTTTATCGGTTTATTAACTAGGTTTAACAGTTTACCAGAAGTTGACATTTAGATAACAAGGGCCCGATAAACTAACTCATAGAAAGAAATAACCTGAGCCTAAAGATGAAGCCCCTGCTGATATGATTCATAATAAATTCAATTATGACATACGCGTCAGTGACATGGGGATACAAGACGGAGATACTCGGGATAAAACTCCAGAAACAGCAAATGGATCCGAACGCAATTCTGGAATGGATGCAATAACCAAATATACAAATATACAATACAATATATCTGTTAGAAATAACAAAAAAAACAGGAAACTTAGAAAAACTAAGGAATCGTTCTAATGAAGAAAGATGGGAACTGATGGATTATACTAGAGTAAACTACAGAAGACACGCTAGACCAAGAAAACAATTAAAAGAAGTGTACCAAGGTACGATCAGTAGATGATTCGGGACATGGATCGGGATATGGATTCATAAGTGATCAAGAAAGGTAAACAGGAGGCTCAACATAGGATGAACAACAATACACAAGAGACAAAGATCATAACATGACGAGCAAGCGGAAAAAGGAAGACCAGAAGGAGAAATGAGCAAGACGTGAACAAAATGAACAAAAAGGGAGACAACAGGTAAGCTTTTACTTCCCGCTCAAAGTGTAAGAAAAACCAGAGAATACAAGAAACGGAACGATTGTGAGAATGAATATCAGGACTAGTCTGAAGTGATCAGAGGTGGTGTAAAGTGTTCCCTGGTAATACAGTAAAAGAGGACAGACGTCGGAAGCATAATTATGCGAGAAACAGGTATGTACAGTACTAGCCAGAACATCGTGCGCAAATAAGTGTAAATAGGGGTGTGTGTGATGATTAGTGAATAGAAGCAGATGGAAGAAGACTGTCCAATGACCTTCTATTTATAGCGCACAGCTCCTTTTTTCACTCCCATGGACCCGAGTCCAACAGGATCATTACATTTTAGATGTTCGGGGAAACAAGAATTATGTGGGTGAGAAGTGATATTTCCAATTAATTATATATAATTTTCGATTTATAAAAACAGAATTTGCAGTGATAATATGTATATGTTATTACAATGTTTCAACATGAAAGCAATTTTCTTTTTCATCAACCAGTACTTATTTCATTCATTCATACGAGTATATTGAATAGGATACTGTATCTTGCCGAACAGACTTTCTATCCATTTTTTAAAAACGATTCTAAATTGAATAGAGAATTTTTTAGATTACAAAAAGAGCTATATTGATAGAGGAATATATTCGTGAAACTTTTCTCTATTAAATTAAAAACTTTTTCAGGAAAAGTTTCCTTACTTCTCAAAGTTTTCACACCAGAAATCCGTGCGAACTAGTTTTTCCAGGTACATTTTTAACCGTTTTATTAAAAGAAACTGAATTGTTTTAATTTAAATTAAAACTTACATAATACTATGTGTTCCAAATAGATTTAATAGTAAATTTTTATACTAAAAATAAAACTTTTTATCCAATTAAAAAAAGAATGTTTCCAAAAATATATTGTATTTTATTATTAACGTTAAACAAGTCAACGAGAGTACCGTTAATTTGTTTGGATTTTTGTCGTTATAGTTCTTGGTAAAGCCTTCGTGGTATAACTCTTATTCTATGGTTAGATTTTGATGTACAGGGTGTTGAAGTTGACCATCAGTTATACACTAAAATATGTACAATAAATATATCCTAGAATACTTTTTCAAACCACTTTCCTTTATATGGAGCTAATATATGTACGAATTAAAGTATTATATAAAGAAAATATTATTAGTTAAAGGATAATGTTCGTATTGACAAAAGCAGTTTGTTCAAAGTATGCATTTTACCCTTAAAAGAATTGTTTGTAAATTCTAAAATAAATGCCTTTTTTTAGTTTTGGATAAAGCTAACGATATCCACTTTCAAAATTCTTAATCAAAAAATTAATTATTGTTAGTTTTCGAAATATGGAATATCCTATTAAAGGATTATTTTGCGATGATCAAAAGAGACTCTTTACAGAATTTAAAAAAAGGGCTAAACGAGACTTTTAAAATCATCTGTTGCAATTTAATTGTAGAGACAGAAAATCAACAAAAACCATTTATTTTTGATAAATAAATAATTTTAACGAAATGCTTATTTCAAAGAGTACTACATTGCTGCTGGAGTTCCGAAGGTATGTAAGTTCTAAAAATACTTTATTATTACTGTCTAGCAACCAAAATATCTCCATTAAGAAAACTGTTTAGTCATGAACCTGACTGGACTTAGTGAAAGAATCAAAAAGGTGTCTGGTGCAATTTCTTTTCCTTTTTTAATCAGTCAAAGCGAATTGTTATGTAGAAGCTTACCTATATATGTAGATTAAGTTTTTAAAGGTGAACATTTTTATTATTATCTGCTTAGTCAAAATTTCATCATGGGTTCTTAAAAAAATCTCTAACTGAATAAATTTTATTCCTTGTTGGTAAAATTTTCTAAAATATTTTCCCTTATATATGTTTTAATTGCCCTCGTTTTAATGAAGTGATAGAATGTACGGTCCAAATTGTTAAGGACTTATTCGTAAAATAGAGAGAAGACATTGATAATCCATTTTTGAATTAGAATGTAACACCAAATAATGAATATTTTCTAATGCCGGGGACTGAAGAAGTTTTAGGTCAAAAATATCATATTGCCTTATATAGAACAGATCTAGAAAATATCAAATTAAATAGAATTATATCATCAAACATCTGTTACAAAACTATGGTTAAAAAGTTAAAACCTGATATACTGATCACCGTTCAAAAACCTATTCCAAATTGAGACATCTGTTCCTAACAATTATATTGTGCAAGTAGAAGGTATAGATTATAAAAGCAATAAGTTCAATCTTACATTTTTGAAGATTACTCATGTCCTAGGGGGTGCTAATCGAAAAGCTTCAGTCATCGTAAATAAAATATAGGTAGTCAAACTCCTTTCTCGAAAATCTCTAGAAAAAGCGAAGAATTGTCATTCAACCTCTAGACAAATTACTTTTTAAAAATTTATTTTGGAATTTTTATTTTCATATTGCTGCTGTTAATTTTATTAAAAAAAACGTGTTACATATATGTACTTATATGTATCCACAGTAAGAAAGAAGTTTTGTCGTTGACAGTTTTTCATTCTGTTTATACCATTTTGTAAATCATGGCGTAAAATTGCTAAATCAATCTTTCTTTCATTAGAAAATAGGACACATTTATGCATATGGTATATTTATGAGGTGCGACAATAATTTCAGGCTTTATTAAATATCTCGTTTTAAATGAAGAATAGGACTGATGCAATATCCTAAAATTGTTTCTTTTTTCGATAGAAATTGTACAAATTCAGATGATTGGATATAAAATAATCACTGTAATGTATTAAAGCCATTATTGTTAGATACTAACCATTGCATCCATACACTAAATATGATTACTAGAGGCTAGTCGGAAAGAATAATTAAAAAATAAATGATTGTATTAAATAATCGTTCATTAACTCACGCTTGAGAAAAACAAATTAAAATATGTTCCAGGTTATGACGCCATATTGGATTGGATCAATTGGATCAATTGGATTAAAAAGTTCCTAAAAATGTTGTTTTGGAATTAACTTTAATTTTAATTTTTCTAAATTAAAAGAAGTTATAATTTTCCAATTTTTGATACGATTGTTCGTACTAGTAACCGTTCTTAATCAGAATAAAAAATGTTGATTTTTATTTAAAAGGTACGGTTTATTTGCAAAAGACAATCCATTAATCAGTATATAATCTTTAAATTTGTATTCCTAGAAAAATACACTGCTCAAAATAATTAGAGGAACACATATTTACGTCTTAATAATCTTATTAATTTTAACAATATAGAAATCTAATAACGCTAGTTTAAAAGAATCATATTTTGTGCGAATATAAATTATGCAAAAATATTTTACTTTGGGATAGGAAACAATTTTGATAATTCAACATAAATTTTTAAGTTTGACGCTTGTTTTACAAAATGAGACATCTAAATGAGGAAGAAGTCATTTAAAAATGGTACCAGTATTCGACAGGTGGCAAGAAATTGTAACGTCATCCATTGTGCTTGGAATCAATATACAGATCTTGGAGGATAAAAAAGATGCATTGGATAGGGTTGTAAAAGGAAAACAAACCGAATTCAGGACAATTTTTTAGTCCGATCTTCTTTGCGTTCTCGCATATCGACTACCAAAGATCTTCAAATCGGACTTAGAGCCACTCATTATGTTAAAATATCCGATCTGACAGTTTGGAATAGACTGAGAGAAGTCAACCTGAGACCAAGAACACCAGTGTGAAAACCTGTTTTAACTCCTAATCACATAAGGTTGCGTTTAAATTTTATTAAATATAATTTAAATAATTAAAGTGCTAAGTTTGACACATCACCATTGAAAATATAATTTTATAAGAAATTCGGTCATATGACTGTTTGTTGCATAAGTTTTGATTTTGGGAACCAAAAATGTTTCTTTGAGATCTGTTTCGTTTGTAGTGTCGCACCCTGTCTAGTAAAAATACAAACTTTGGACAAAATACTTTACTGTGTATGTGAATCACTAGGCAACTTATACTTTTTGTTGTTTTAAGATGAATAAAAAAACTGATCGAAAAAATTTGCGTAGAGGAAAGAATGCCAAAAAGCCTCAATTAGGCGCCAATAAACTCGCTCCATAAAAAAAAGGAAAAACAGACTGCACAAATTACAGGGCTTAGCTCTACTCAACGTCGCCTAAATTATTAAAAATAAACTAACGAATAGAAAAAATCTCAAAATTAGCGAATACCAGAGCAGGCAGCAGGTTTATGGATTAGAATATTACCTTAAGAAAAACACAAGCGGAAAGTGACTAACATCAAAAGGAAACATATATTTTGTTCGTTGATTTTAAAAGGCTTACGATATAATTCAAAGGCCCGCACTATACAGTACTTTGAGATATTTGGGCGTATCCAAAAAGTTAGGCTTGTTAAACTGACTTTGTAGCAAACTAATAATCAGGTAAAAATAATTTCATGTCTAGCTAATAAATTTATTATGAAAAGAGGTCTTAGACTCATTATCTCCAACCCTACAGAAAATTATTAAAAAAGTCAAAATTAACTGTACTAGATGAGTAAACCATAAATTGCATCAATGCTTGGGTTGGAGGATGACATAGCCTTAGATTTACAGAACAGAGCACTTATACAGAAAGTAATAGCACCCTTGAAAGAAAAAGCGAGAGTATTAGCACTGGAGATAAATAAAGGAAAGAAAAATTAAATGACATGGACAGACAAAAATTTCAATATAGAACAGGCTAAAAGTAAGACTAGAGTCAAGAGAAAAAGTTTGGCTTTGAGGAAAATAGATTTCTGTATTTAAGGATAGAATTCAAAAGAATGCCAAACCTTCAAAAGGATATAAAAGGAAGACTAATGAAGGACAACAGATGTCTTAATCTTTTATTGGCAAAATGTTTTCTATATAGTTCAATTTAATTATAATTGGTCAACTTTCAGGCTTTTTCTGTTTTGTGTACATAGTGACTTAAAGACTTAAAGGCTATAAATTATTGGTATGGTTTAAATACTGTTTTGCATATTGATTGACACGAAGGAGAGAATCTAAACGGTGGTTAGCCAGATCACCATATTTAACCAAATTTAATATTTTCTGAGGAAAAACAAGATGTATAAAGTACTTACAACTTCAAAAAAATTTAAAAAATATTATAAGAGAGGTTTTCCACAACATCAATATTAAAATTCCTAACAATATAAGTAGATCACTGGTTAAAACTCCATTTAAATATATTGTTGTCGAACTGTTATTATAAACATTTAATTATCACTTATTTGGAAGTTTGTGTTTATGGTCGTTTCTTTTTTAAATTTATAATATTGTAAAACGTTTATTGCCTTACTTTTTAAAATTGGATGGATGGAAAGGATATTTTAATAAACATAATACAATTAATACTGGGTATTGTAAAATGAAATACTGAATTTATTTCACAATCCAAAAAAACATATTTAATATATACCAAAATTTTAGTTTTGTTTTGTTAAATTTGAACTATAGCATGTAGGTATAATAAATACTTTAAAAAAATAAAGATTTCATATTTCATAATTGTGGTTATAATTTACTATAGTACTACCACTTGTTGACAACCCAGCCAGAAGAAAATACAAAAATTAAAATATTTTATTTTTTTGCAACTTTAATTTTTGTAAAATACTAAACTTCATTGACACTAAAAAACACATTGTACTGTTCTTTAAGAAAACATAATTTACTATACTTTTAAAATTGAATTTAAATGAAAATTTTATAATTGTATGTTAAGTTCACCTTTAACAATAATTAGATTGGATATTTACCTTGTTAAGAGTTTTATTCATTTTCTACTCTAGCTAAAGGATAGTGAAGGCTGTGAAAATTGTGTAATCAGTTCTTCGTAAAGTAAATGTGAGTCCCTTAATTCTTGTGGTCTCTAATATGTCGGAAATATGTCTAAAGGGAATAATATTTGAAAACTTTCTACTAACGTCAGCGATAAAACTTAAACTTCGTAATTTTGTTAAAAACAAGATAAAAAATTTGACCTAAAAATCAACCCTTTTAGAAACTAAACTGTTAGAAGAAAGGAAAATAAAATCAATTATTCATTTCCTATAGATATTAGATTTTCACATTTAAGTTTAAATAAAATATTGTTCATAATATAAAAGGTATCGATTTTGTCCAAACCTTTCTGTTATTAGATATAAGTATTAGAAACAGAAAAATGTAAAATATTAAAATTAAAACAGAAAAAAATATTGAAAAATGTGACTGTCTCGAATTTGCACAGTCACCATATTTATTCGGTCTCTTTACTGCTCTAAGGAAATAATGTGCATGAGGATTTTCAGCACTCCATATATGAGAGTTGTGTATATTAAATATTCCGTCTTGGGTAAAAGCATCCTTATCACTAAAAAATATATTTTTTCCGTAAATTTCCAAACTTGCTACTGGTCTATTTTCAATCATTTGTTCTTTGTCATCAAGTATCTTATGGAGTCGGTTCTACCTTTATTATCATAAAAACAATGGGAAAGACCCATAGTTTCATAAAAGTTGAACAGCAGTTACAAATGTACGGGAATTTGAAACTTGATTGAGAAATCGTTCTTGATATAAATTTCGTTCTTGACTGGCATTTCCTCCGTTGCAGCACAATATGCGAAAATTATACCTGTGAATTCGAAGTTGAAAACGTTTTTACCAGACAATAAAGTCATACTTCAAAAACACTTAGAAAAAACAATCTCATAACACCTCTTAAATTACCCACATTTCGAGAGAAAAAAATAGCATCACTTTTATTCAGAATTTAATTTAATACAGTAGCAAACTTTAAGTCCAATTTTTCAAAAGCAGTTGAGTTAATAAAGGTAATTAAATAATAATTATAATTTTTATAACATTACACAGATTTAATATTTTTCTAAGCCGACCATGGTAGTCGAGTGAGCGGAGAACCGACATTCGATCCTGAGGTCCTAGGTTCGAATCCCGATGTAGGTATAGATGTGTATTCATGTGTGTACATTCAAATATAGTACACTTTAAAGCTGGCATACTTTGCTCGAGGGCCAATGAAAAAATATTTGTACATAGTTTAATTATTATAATTTAAGTATGGAACCAAGTAAATATCTTTAAAACTAAACGGACAATATTTATGAAATTTTGTAGGTAAGTGCAATGTGGCAAAATGCAGCTGATGTAAATTTTTTTTTTAATAATATACTTACTGTTTAAGCGGAAATACCCTCAACTTTTTTAATTTAAATGGGACACCCTGTATATTGTTGCAGATTTTGAATGAACTTGTTATTTCTCGAATTGTACATTCTGGGTTTAGTGGAAATAATTTGAAAAAATGATAAATAACTCACTTTTAGTTGTAGAATAAGTAAATTTATTTACTTTAGACTATTGAAAATAATAAATTAACAATATTAATTCAAATGTTCAAAATGCTCTCGGTTCATCTCCTGATAATATGCCAGCCTATTAACAAATTCTTGAGTCACTCTTTCCTGCAAGCATGTTGGTTATTTAATGTAAACACGTGATTTTAGATAACCCCAAAGAAAAAAATGTATTGGGCTTAGATCCGGAGAACGAGCAGGCCACTCAATGAATCGATCACCATAATCGATCATCATTAATATTTCAATACGATATTTTTCACTTAAATGAACCATTCTTAATCATACAATTTATTTCCTAAATTACAATTTGATAGTTTGGCAACAGTTACCTACTAGATAGTACTCGTTTATTTGTTACTATTAATACAAACAATATAAATTTGTTTATCTAAATGGTATTTTACTCTAATGTATAAAAACTTAAAAGTGGTTTATTAAATTCATGTATTCCTCGTTTGTACAGATTTTTTACACTAAAACCAGTATGTACGAATTCTAAATAACAGGATCTTTCAAAATCTGCAAAAACATACAGGGTGTCCCATTTAAATTAAAAAAGTTGAGGGTGTTTCCGGTTAAACCGGAAGTATATTATTAACAAAAAAATGTACATTAACTGCATTTTGCCCCATTGCGCTTACTTCTAAAATTTTATAAATATCGTCCATTTCGTTTTAAAGATATTTACTTGGTTCCATACTTTATCCATCCATATATTAAGCAACATATCCGTGAAGCATATTTTAGCTAGAGGTACTTGTTACATAACATGTTATAAAAATTCGTCAAAGATTCCCCTTTCTTCCTCTAATTTAAATATAATAAGTAAACTTGACGGCAAGACATTAATAATAAATTAAACCGCTCTTTTTTTTCTCAAATTAATTTATCATTCTTTTGGACTACCATCAGTTAAAAGTTGAGGGTATTTTCGGTTAAACCGGAAGTATATTATTAAAAAAAAATGTACATCAGCTGCATTTTGCCCCATTGCACTTACTTGTAAAATTTCATAAATATCGTCCGTTTCGTTTTAAAGGTATTTACATGGGCTGCATACTTTATCCCAACCATGTATATATTGAAGAAGAATGATAATAAATTCAGTATCTCAATTACTATATTTATAAAAAATCCAAAACATATCTATTTTAGATTATGAAATGACATTCTACCACCTAAACATTTAATCTTTGAAATCAACCTCCTTCGAGTAACAGTTGCAAGTTCTTGGCATTATTTGTTCAAAAATGCTATGGTTCGAAAATGTATTATAAAATAATCAAAAACAAAGTCATATTGATGGATTTCGCGAGAACGCATTAAAAACAACTCAAGTATCGATTATAATCAGAAGAAGCGAAAACAACTTAAAGAAGTTGAAAACGTCATAGTAATTTGTTCCAGTAATTTATTACAAATCCATAAAATAACAATTTTCTAAATGGTAGATTATGAACCTAGAAAAACATTTTAAGCGCGATTAGTACAATTGAAAAACAGTTTCACGAACTTGTCGACACACGGTAGATAAAAGTCTGCCAATGTACTTGTATGATACAAAATCAAATAAAATGATGGACCTTAAAGAGTCGACAATCAGCTGCAGCATTGAATGTTCTCCTTTCTTTTTGTATTACAAGAAAATAATATGAATCCCTATAAACTGATGCCAAACAAAATATAAGACAGTACCTCGACTTATCAAATCCAAATATGTAAATAGTGAAGCGAGGATCGATACAATGGACAGCACGATCTCCTGAATCTAGATCAGTAAACTTCTTTCCTATGAGCATATGTGAAAAATATAAAATATAAAACGAACATTTGAAATATGTTCTACATTAATATTGCTGTCCTATTATTTTATTTTATTACAAAGAACGAATCGAAAGAAATTAATAATTCGGAGTTCGCAACAAAGGGGATGATAATATTTTTACATTGGATTATGTGATATACTATTTATTTCATTAAGCTGTTCTTCGCAGTGTATAAATCAGACTTATTAAATTGTTTCAAATTATTTTTATAGATTGACGTTAAATCCAAGCTAATTATTTATCAGCCTAATATTTCTGTTTTGTATAATAAAACACGAGATAGTTCTGGAGCAGATTCCCAAAGTAATCTATAAGAATATGACATAGCTTATAATGTACCTGCACAAGTTGACTAATACCAACTCTATTTTTTACTAGAAGAAGTGCATAGTATGCACTTTTTATTTTTTTTATATATAATTAATGCTAAAGTCCTAGTTGATACCACCATTCAACTCATCCGCCATAAATTTTGTTTGCGTAATAAGGAAATGGGAATCAACAATCCACTTTATAATAAAGTTTTAACTACATAATTGCAGCTCTCGAGTAAAACTATAAACAAACAGTTTTTAGTAAACTAATAATTAGAGGATTTCGGTAACAACAATTTGTAAATTGCTATGCAATTGTATTCAATTTGGTAGAAACTTCCCTAGGGGATACTGCATTTGATAGCAGGGTCGTATCTTTTGCGCATTATGAAATATGTTTAGCTGAAAGATATTTAATTAGCTCAATTATATATAAGAGGAACATTAAAGGACCAACATTGATCCCTCAGGAACTCTCCAATTTCGGATGTTTTAGGTGTATATCTATTACTTTTTACACAAATTTCATGAGACTAGATATAGTTATTTTATCGGTAACAATAGAAATAATAATGATTGTTTTTACTCTTACTTTGTGGAATCTATCCATTATAAATGTAAAAGATAAAATATGCTTATCTTGAAATTCCAAGATTTTACCTTTTTGTATCGTCAGATAAGATTAAACAAATTGACAAGCATTACACATACATAGGAACTTGATTTTGTATTATAAATATTCTGACCAATATTATTTTTATTCTAAGGCCGGATCCAAATATTAGAACGAATGTTCGCGCGAAATTTCGTTGGAACGTTGGCTTGTTTTTTGGTTATTATATATTTATTACAGAAGAAAATCTAATAAAGGTGAACCCCCAGGTTTATTTGTTAGTTTACTATTCTACAATGAGAATATCTTAGACATCTCTTTATATCAAATTCTACCAAAAATCAAGTTCTTGCTTTTTATCGCATATTTGAAAAATTTCCATTGTTGCTTCCATTGTTCTATTAAATGTAGGTTTGTGTCGAGTGTCAATTGGGTGTTTTGTGTAATATGATTATTTGGCTGTTTTTATTTATATGCTCCCACTTGTTCACTATATTTTCAACATTTTTAAGGGGCTGACCAATATAGGTAGCATGACAATCCGGAAAATTTAACTTATTAATATATGATTTTCTTAATTTATAAATTTTGGTATATACATTAGTTATAAATAAACCTACATTCTTTGCTTTAAAAGATATTACTGAAGAATTTTGTTCAAGGTATAATTTTTGATGTTTTATTTGAAAAATTTCCAAAATATTTGATACCTTTGTATGTTTTGATTTCTTTAGGTTGTTTTGGAAATATAAAGTTAATGGCAACTATTTTTCATTTTTTATTGATAGACCTATTTATTAGATAGATATTATGTTCCCTTTTAAGTTCATCTAAATTCATTCATATTGAAAAAACATCATGCATCATTAAATTATAAGCTGCGAAGTTTATGTAATACACATTGATTTGATTTAGTATTATCAGTATGAGCTACTTTTCGATAAATCGAAGATTACGTTTTATTCGTTTGATAATTATATCTAAAAAATGTAAGGAATTGTTTTCTTCAAATTGAACGGTAAATTTTATTTTTGGATGCAGGTTATTAATAAAAATAAAGAAAACATTTTTGGAAAGCTACAAAACCAATTAGACCTATGATGTCCTACATACAAGTAATACGTTTTCAAAAATCTAACGATCTGAATATACCAATGGTAACTAAAATCTTAGAAGAAAATACAATACTCGAGTTTTTATTATAGAAATTATAAACTGGTTTATTATACATTAGTCAAAATTACTTTGTTTTTCATGATAAATTTTATACTAAAAATGAAGGATTACCAATGTGTAATCAAATATCACCAATTCTTAACAAATGTTTTTATGGAACAAAACGTTTATTTTTAAATTTTTTAAATTTTTAATTCAAATATTGTAAAATCAATCTTGCCAAAATAATTATCATTCATCGATATTCATTAAATCTTTTTTAGTTTTCTGTGGTGGTTTTATATTTTTTTTTTTTTTTATTTATAAAAACAGAAATGATAAAATAAATTATCACAAAACATTATTCTTTAAGAGGAAACAAGATTCTCACATTATTAACTTTAAATGAAGGACAACAACTGCGACGTGACAACACGCAATTCTTTATCTAGTAAAGCCATCATCAGTTTATTGTAGGAACCCTACAGAGAATTGGTTGGAATGCAGCAAACCCCTAAAGGTGTATTTCACTCCTTCACCCCTTTTTACTTTATGTACCCACACCGAGAACTAAATAAAAAACTTTTAATAGTCCCAACTGGAAAATATATCTGTATAATAAGTATTTGTACTTTGTACATTTCCTATAATTGAACAAAAATAATAGTTTTTAAAATTTTTTATTATATTTATTTGCTAAATATATGAAACAATTATTTAAGTTAATTAGAGTAGCAGCATAAAATAAGTGCACTCTTTATATTTATTCCAAGCTTTTCGGGATTAATCATTTTCATCATCAAAGAAAATCTATAATATTATGTATTATAACAAATGATTTTAATTTTTTTCATACAAAATTTTTTTTTATTTTGTATATCATTATATATGTAAATAGTATATTGTTTAACAAGTGTATAAAGTTAAAGTTTATACACGGGTGGTAACAATGTACAATATTTTTTCATAAGAATTACTTATTGCATAGGTAGGTAAAGTTAATAAACATTTTAAGATATATACCTAATCCTTTTCATTAAATTAAATTAGGCATGATTTTGTCGTTATGGCAACGGAATTCATTTGTTTATATTTTTGTATAAGTAGTTCTGATACATCTGTCAAAATGATTTGCTGTTTATTCTTTGCTGAGTGTTGTGACTGAATTAAAAGTTACAGTAACTACAGTTTCTTTCATTCAGCAGTGGCGCAATAAATTTTGACTAGGGAGGAGAATCCACTAGATTTGGCTCATCCCGGTCCTGTACGTGTCGCAGAAACGGATGAAAATGTGAGACAACTGCAAATTGTATTACGCGCAAATAGACGCATCATAGTTAGAGAACTTCAAATGTTGAACACCAGCGTGGGAATTGCTCATTCTATTATTGATATTCATGACTATCGAAAGTTGCCACTCAGTGAATTCCACGATTGCTTACTAATGAGCAGAAGAATTCGGGTCTTATCATTACAACATTTGATGATCTATCAACAACAAAGTAATGTTTTTATACACCAAATTACTGCCAGTAATGAGTCGAACTACGGATCCGAATCCAAACATTAGAGTATGCAGTATGAGCATGTAAATGGAGAAAGCGAAATGCTATAATGAGTTTTCTTTAATTAATTGAATAAACTGTACTCTACAATCTCTGAACTAGTTATTTATACTATTCTCTTATTATAAGAAATCCTTTTATATTAATTAATTCCGATTTTTTATTAAAAATAAATCTTTAACTGGACATACATATATTATACAGTTTGAGAGAAAGTAATAAATAAATAAATTGTATGTACTGTTACAAAATCTACTAAAAGAGAAAAAACAAACCACGAAAAATATTAATAAAGAAAAGTAGGTATATTATACAGAGTGGGCCACTCAAAACAGTCCATCCTGATATTTGGCGGTATTCATTGGATTTTAAGAAAATGATGAATGAAACTCGTCGATTTTTATTTCAAAGATACATTTTTACGATACAAACATCTGTCATATGTCAACCTCATTAATTTTAATTAGAGAATATACCATGTGTGACACTTCATTAGAAAGGTATTGCGACGGACTAATCAGCCATATGATTATCCATGACTTTTCTTTCAATATTAACTCAATGTCTGTAAAAAAGTCTTAATTTAATTTAAGTCTTATACCTTTGAAAAATTAAAAGCAACGCCTATGTATGGCTAATGTGTCACATTTTTTTCATCACGTCAAAAATAACACACTTTGCAAAGATTTATTAAGTAGTTACTAAGACATTTGGTAGCGTTTTCCAATGGTGCTAGTAAATCTAACAGGTATTTTTGACTACATCCAAAATGGTCTATTCTATTGCAGAACGAGTTGAAATTATTTCCATATTTTTTGGAAATGGGAAGTGTACAAGGAGAACCTCAAGTTTATTTATTCAGCTTCCCGAAGACAAGGCAACTTTATCATTTATACGTATTAAAGCTAGTGAAACAAATTTGTTAATGTTAATTTGGATCCTAGATCCAGTACAAGAAAATTGGCTACAGAATCTTACTTTTCATACACAGGTCTGAAAGTCTGAAATTAAACGTATGGGCAGAAATTTATGGGGATCGTACTGTTGGGCAATTCTTTTTGCCACAAAATTTGAACGGAGAATAATATCTGAAATTATTGGAGGACACCTTTGATATCACTTTGTCACATATCATCGAAAATGATTACAGGTGCTCAGAAGATTATCTGTTTTTCCAACAAGATGACGCACCTCCGTATAATAGCAGAGCCGTAAAGCAATATCATAATGAATGATTTCCAAAGCAATGGACTGGAAGAAGAGGTTTTATTGAATGACCACCAAGATCCCCCGATTTGACGTGACTGGATTTGTTCTTATGGGGTTACTTAAAAAGCAAAATTTTAAAGGCTAAACCTGCTTCGTTGGAAGAACTAAGACAATGAATAGTTCATAAATGCAGTCTAATAACATCTGAAATGCTTCAGAAAGTTAGGCGTAATTTGGAACAGCGACTTTACCATTGTATGGATGTACCAATGGGGAGTATTTCGAAGATACAATTCAGTATCACTAATATGAGTAAACGGTTTGGGGATCATAAATTCTTCTATTTAGTTAATTTTATTTACGATACATTTAATAAAATTTGCAATTGTATTTTTAATGAAAAAATGTGTGGCATTAGCCAAACGTTGGCGTTGTATTTAAGTTTTAAGAGGTATTTGAATCAAATTAATTATTTTTTACAGACATTCAGTTGATATCGAAAGAAAAGTCATGGATGATTAGTCCATCGCAATACCTTTCTAATAACGTACAACACATGGTATATTCCCTATTTAAAATTAAGGAGTTGGAGACGTGGAATGGAGGGGCTTCACATATGATAGATGTCTGTATCTTGAAAACGTATCTTTGAAATAAAAATCGACGTGTTTCATTCATCATTTTTTTAAATCTAATGAATACTGATAAATATAAGGGTGAACTCTTTTGAGTGGCCCACTCTGTGGGTTATTATTTGTAAATGTTATCATCTAAAAATACTGTAGATCACAAAAAATAAATACTTCTACCTTAACAGTAGTGACCTCTTTAAAATGAGTGTTATCTGCGTTTTCATGAACAACAATACCCATAGCATCTTTACTTGAAAATGCAATGTATTTATCAGCCATTAAAGTAATCGGTGCACTACCATTTATGTTACATTTTGTACCAAACTGGAGTTTACTACCTACAAATAATGTATATATCACAAGCGAATTTATGTCACGTCTACTAAAATTTGAGAAAACATGTTATTAGTAGTATGGCAGGCGGGGTTCTGGGACACTTCTTTTTCATTTCAATGAATTAGTGAATAAGAAATTTAACTATACAAAAATGATTTGTTTCAAGTTATTTCACAAGAAAAAAATATTTAAAATTTAATTGATTAGGCTGATAATTCCTCTTTGTGAAGTGACTTAAAAACAGTTTATTTTTAGATAGTTAAAGGTGACATTTTAAAATGGAATGAAACTATATAAAAGTTATTAATTTTCAGAGAGGAACATATAAAGGACTGTTGCTAATTTTACCCTTACTGTTTGTAGCAAAGAACTGGAAAAGTATTTTGTCTACGAGTTTTCAGAGCGGACCTAACATTCCAATCTTGAAGAAAAATTATTGTTCTAACTTTAATTTTTAGCGCAAATACAAACTTTATTTTTTAACTTCAACTATCCTGTACTTTGAAAATGATCAATGTTTGAATAACAGTATAATAGGAAAATATTTATTAATTCATATGAACAATCATTGATGAAAGATTAGCACCCAAATTTTAAATCACCTTGTGTATATATTAGTATTATTTTAGTAAACAAGTTAAATATTCGGTATTGTTTTAATTTATAATAAATACTTACTTGCAAGTTTTAAGTCCGTAATAACAATATCATTACTAGCAGTGAATAAAAAGTTTTTATAAATAATCATATCTTTCACAGGTTCAGAAATTCCAAGCCCTCCATAAAATTTGTCGTCTTTAAACACTTTAATCTGAAAACATTAGACTATTATTTGCGATTTTTATTTTTGCTCCTACATCTACAGGGTAAGTCAATTATGTTTAGTTAAATTACTTGTTTATTATAAGAGGATATCACACTTGCTAATTCACACCTGATAGCATATATTGTATGGAAGAAATAATTATTACATTTCTTTAGAATAAAGAACTTATTTATTTACCTCTAAATAAACATGTTTTGTTTGTGTAGTGTCGCTAAATATACAATTATAGTAAATATCTCTTATAAAGAGAATTAATTCAGTAAATATTGACTTTAAAGAAATGTATCATCTCTTTTAAATCTAAAGTAAAATCTCTCGGTTTTTAGGAACACAAAAGTCCGTTTATTTTCAATGATATATATAATTTTGTAGACGCTTTAAGAGTTTTTGTAATTCCGTTTCATACCAGCTTCTGAGAAACCTTCCGATACTTTAAATTTTCTATTAAATCCCCGTGAATGTTACTTTTGGATAACACAGAAACCAAGATGCAAACAGTATTCTGAGTCATTCAGTGATCTTCATAGCTGGTTTCCTTAATTTTTGCTAATGTCTTCTACTTCATTGTTTATTTTTTCTACTTCATTATTTGTTTTTTTCTACTTCATTGTTTGTTTTGAATTTCAACGACCAGTTGGTAATGAATTGCAACAGATTCGCCGTCATTTGTTTTTCAATTATGATTTGTAAACAAAAGAGCCGAAACATTTGAAATTGTTTTCTAACCTATTGTCTATAATTTCGGTATACACAGAGTGTGTCAGCCAAAAGAAATAAATTCGATATATCCATTTTTCATACTCATTTATTAAAATTTGTGTTTTCAAAATCAGTTTTTTCTCATTAATTTCGAACGGGATTCAAAAACTAAACACACTTCTGAATTTCTCTTTGAATAGCCTTTCCATTAGTGTGTCTCTTTATATACCTTCCCGTTAAAAAAAAGGCTTTTTGGCCTAAGGCTTTGTTGGTTCCTGTTTCTTCCTGTCTGAAACTTTCTCCTTCCAGTTAATAACTTTTAAATTTTTTAACTCGTTCTCCAGTGAATTTAACCATTTCTGGCTTGGTCTTCCTTTGATTTTCTTTCCTGCTATTTTGTTGCTCCTAATACATTTTCTTCTCTGCCCTTTGGTAGTATTTCAACATGTCCTGACCATCTTATTTTACGTAATTGATTTCTATTATTATGAAAGACTTATAGTATATATCAATTAATTCTGAATCACCTTTCTTCTGTTCTTTTCTCTCCATAGACCAGTCTTAACACTTTCCTTTGCTATATCTTATTCGCCAGACTTATTTTTTGCTCTTCTGGAAACCTGTTTAGATTTAAAAATATTACTTAGTACCCTCGCATTTCTATTTGCCTTTAGTATTATATAATACGTATTCTTCTTATTTATTTGTAGTCCTGCTTTATACACGACTTTTTCTAATTTTGTTGTTATTTGTTTTAATTATTTTGCTTGTCTTGCAAGTAATGCTAGGTTGTCTGCTTATGTTAGACATTAATGTTTTAATGTATACAAAGTTCTTCGTTATTAATTTTGCTTTTTCTTAGCATCTCTTTCAGCGTTATCTTTATTAATATGGTAGACAATGGGTCTCCTTGCCTTACTGCTATATTTGTTTGAAATTTGATGATTTTTGTTCATTTACCGATACTACATTTACATTGTTAATTAGTGTCATTCTAGTCTATCTTATTAGTTTTTTGGTGTACCTAGTTTTCCCCGGATCTGAACATCCAGCTTAATATTCGCTAAAAACTGTTTCTTCATAAACTTCAATTGCTTCTTGTAGAAATAGTTTTAGCATTCCTTTTGTCTCTTTTGTTGGCATAGTTTCTTCCTTCCACATTTACAATATTATTTCATACATCCTTTCTTATAATGCTGGTCCACCTTCTTTTTAGCTTTTGGATAATCTGTCTTACTTCATATCGGGATTTCTATGTGTTTTTGAGATTGTTTTAATGTTTTTGTTCTGCTGATTTTTCTTTAAGTGTCTGCAAGCTCTAAGACATTTTCTTACTATTGCCATCACCTTTCGCCTATTTCACTATTATATCTCTCTTTATCGTTAAAGAAAATCCTTCTAGATTTGAAGCAGTTGGATGTCGTCTTTGATCCTTGATAAAAAATCTGGATATCTTAATTGTTAAAATTTTACTTTTTTTCGACAGGTACAGTTGCCGAGTAGAGGATGTTAAAAATTAATCTTTTAATTCAGAAAATTATATACGAAGTTACCGCATATTTCACTGGATAATTTCGAAAGCAGTATGGCTTCAGTGATTTTAATCCTTTGAGTTAGAATTATTAACGTAATAACTGAAAACCAATATAAGCCCAAAATTCTTTTTTGTATTTTTTTGATAGAATAATTCAACAGTAAACAATTAAATATCTTAAATGATTTTAACTATTGAGACATCTCATCTATTTGTATTTTTCTTATTAAATATACGTACTTACCATCCCCACGTGATCACCTATATACAAACAATTATCATCGTAACAAATTTTCCAAATTTCAGTTTGATTATCTTGAAAAATGACTGCTTTTTGTTTGAGGGTCTCTAAATCAAAGGATTTAACAGTTCCTTCATTAGAACAAGAATATAATGTAGTATCGCTTCCTGCTAAGCAAAATACTGAACACGGATTTGATTGAACTTCTGCCAATTTTGTCAGATCTGGAGACCAGACCTAAAAACATAATCTTTTTTACGTAATGCCAAAATATTTGACTAGGCTATAAAATATACTAGAAACATGCAATAACATAAAATTTCGAAGTATTAATTTATTTAACTATTTACAATTTTAAAATGTAGATTGTTGAAAAATACCTACCATTATTTTGCCATCATCGGCTCCACTGTATAACTTTCCTTTGTGATAAAGTAAATAATTGATATCAAATTCATGTTTATCTGAATCGTCTGCCCGGCAGTCAATTTTAAAAGCCATTTTCTGAAACAATCGCTCCTTCATTTACAAAATAACTAAGTTAGTAGAACATAAAATATAAAATTACCATTATTTCCAACCATAAATCAAACTAATATTATTATAAAAAAAATAAAAATAAAAATGAAAGTAAACATGAAACTAAACTTATAACAAAATTTCAGCAGCGTGAGAGATATGAAAATGTTATTTTATTATACGAAAACAAAAACAATAGAGTTCAATATTTTAATAACCAAACGAATTTAGAAAATACCAAACCTTTGTTTTGGAAATTTAGTGAAAAATCAATCATGTTATCAATAGACTACCAAACAAATGGAAAACAGGAATTGTAGTTTAGGGTAAATATGCCCCAGAATCATTATTTAAGTATATTTTTTGTCGAATGTTTGTGTTTTATGTTTTATAATACACACTTGTTGAAAAATGCTGAATAATTATGAATCGACCTAATATACAGGGTGTTACTATATTTAACCGAAAAACCTTAAGCCTAGATAGCTCTCGTTAATGAATGTTGATATAGAAACATGAACCCTTAAAGGCGTAGATGCTGAGATACAGGGTGTTAAAAATTTGAAATAAAAATAAAAAATTTGCGATAAATCAAGTATGCCTTTAAATATTTCTTCAAATTTGGTGACTATTATATTATTTAAGAAAGTCAAATTTTGACGTAACCTATTTTTTGAAAAATTTAACCAAAGGCGCGCTATAGATATTATTAGCGGCCACTTTCGTCCCCCAATATTTTATGCCACTGGCAGAATTTTTTTTAAGTTCTCTGTTAATTTTTAGTTAAAAAAGTAATAACCCTTTAGAGTATTAAAGTGAATAGTGTTGGTAAGATTTGCTTCTAAACAAATGTGCGTTAAGAGCGGACCATAGGACTGTATGGAAAGTTTTAAAAGAATAATGTTGCACCCTAACAAAATCGCAAGTGTTCAAGCATTAGATCCCACAGATTTGAGAGACCTAATTTAATAGTGAACGATTTTTAAATTTCAGCAACAGTCATGTTTGGGACGAAGAAAATCGTCAAGGGGGATATCAGCAAAAACTTTCATTGAATGTGTGGGTAAGTATGATTGACGACTGTTTAATTGGACCTTACCTTTTTCAAAATAAATACGCGAATTCTGAATGAAGTATAAGATGAATTGCTGGAAATTGGAGCATGTGTTCATTTCGGTGCAAGGACTAGTCTAATCCCGTGTTATTCTCAGTCATGTTTTTCAATGAGAAAACAACGTACAACGTGCTTGTAAGTAAACAACCAATGGTTTAAACAAATATTGTAATTTTTTTTGTTAGAATAATTTTGACAGCTTTTGCACTTTTTAGCTATTGTGATTTTTATTTTTGTTAAATTGCAGCAACTGTTCTCAAAATTAAGCCCATAAATAGCTTGTATCTCTTTTTCAACTATTTAAGTACGATTAATCATTATTTGAATTCGGATTAATAATATGGATTAAAACAAATATTTCTTCATCAAAAGGCCGGCGAAGTTACAGTACAAATCATAATTTGTAAATTATCTTAATTCTTGTAGAATTTCGCTTAGAAGTAAATCTCTCCATCACCGTTCACTTTAACACCATAAAAGGTTATTACTTTTTTAACTAAAAATGAACTAAAAATTTAGAAAAACATTTCTGCCAGTGGCGTAAAAAATAGGGAGCAAAATATGCCACTAACTTTGATAGCGCGCCACTGATTAAGTTTTTTAGAAGTTACTTTATGTCAAAATTTGACTTTCTTAAAGAGTATATTGGTCACCAAACTTGAAAAAAAATTTTGTTTTAAAATTTTTAACACCCTGTATCTCAGCAACTACGCCCTTTAAGTGTTCATGTTCCTATATCAAAATTTAGTAAATAACGAGAGCTCCCTAGGGTAAAATGCTGTCGGTCGAATGTAGTAACAACCTGTATATAAATTCAGTATTCAGGAAATATTTAGTGTTCATAAAATTATGCATTTGTTTCATTACACTTGGAAAGGTGTATTTAACTATTGGACAAAGTTTTTTGTACCAAATTAAGAATGAAATAAAAACTAAACTGGTGACTGGTACTAATAGAATTGCTTTTCATTTTGTTTCAGACTTACCGTATAGAATAGACTCAATCTTCTTTTTTTTCTGCTAGTGTATTATTATTATTATTATTACAATTATTATTATTTTATCTCAGTAGAAAAGTATAGAAGGTAGAAGGTATAGAAGAAATTCCCTTGAAAAAATTTCTCGAATTTAATATTATACTTTTTATAGATCTATTTAATTAAGATGGAAGTTTGTCAAAGATTATAGGGCAATCAAATCGCAAGGCAAATAATAATATTTACAAGTTAATGTATAGTTCTAAAAATAAAATTTCTAGAAAATCGAATCCTTTCCAGATATTCTCACATTAACAAAGGAAATTGATAAACCGGTCTCGCTATTTAATTTAATAGCTTCTCAATCACTATTTGTTAAACATTCTTGTGTATTCAAATCCAATACGAAAATTTCATTTTGAAACAATAAAGTTCTAATTTTTTTATCTGTCCTATAAAAATGTATTATAACGGTGATTTTAATATTTACTTTCTCAATTACGTGCTCTTACTTTAGTTTGTTAGGAGTTTCTAATAAAAGGCAATCCAAATTATGGTGATTGTATGCTTACCTTTAACAATATATAAAATATAAAATATAAAAACGAAAGGAATGTTTTTAATACAAAACTTCAAAACCTTTAAAACATCTAAAATGTAAATCACACAGCGGTTACTGATTCTCGCAGTAATTTCAGAACTAAACTGAAAATAGACTCTACAATTCTTTATTTAAGTAGACTTATATTTGTTCTAAATTTATACGCCAAGCACAATCGAAGAAAGGTGCGTATTTAAATTTCAATGTATAATTATAAAATTCCTCTAGGAAATTGCCTGGGTTGTATTTTAAGACTAATAAATTATTGTTACTTAAAAGGAACAGTATTTGAGGTAAAATCTAACAGTAAAGGATCTGGTGTTTTCTTTAATCAGTTACTCAAATAGAGCAACTAGAATTTACTGGTATTAGCCATGAAGTCTTAAAAGTTTTTTTTGGATAATAAAATTAATTTGCCGTAAAATCTTTCATCAAAGAAACTATACTAATTTATAGCTTCCTTATAAAAGAAAATAATTTTAAAAAACCTTGCCTTCTTCTTTATCTGAGTTCAACAAAATATATTAAGTAAATAAATAAGTAAATCCCTTGGTATTAAATCAGCTTAAAATTATTTTTCTTAAATGCTTCTAATTACAAACGACCGATTTAAAAACGAATATCAAAAAAGTTTAAATTTAAATTTACCGCACATTGGTGCAGTCCTTCACCAAACTGTCACTAAAAGTTCAGTAAAGAAACTCTCATTTATATATAATATGCAAAACCATTTCTCTATTTAAATAGTTTAAATTACTTACAAAACATAAATCAGGTAAATAATTCTTTTCTTTAATCAAGGTTTTGGTCTAATTAATGGCAAATTAGAAAAGGACGATTCACTTACGACGCGTATTGTTATATTGCGTGATTTTGATGAAAAGATTTACCTTTTCTGGACAATCCAAATTTATTGTTGCTCCAAATGAAATTGAATAAATATATCACCAAAATAAAATCGATAATTAAGCACAAGAGTTTTAAAGTACATTCACTTGTACAGGATAATAATTTTAACTATTAATGTAAGAGGTATGATTTTTAATATTATAGACACTACCATGTTAAAATTGGAAGAGAACAATCACTCACTTATTTATTTTTAATAAATTTTCAATATTAGTATTCTATTAAAATTTAACTATCAAGCGCCATTACTTTTACTATTTAATTATGTGAATTGTATCATAAATGTACGATTTAATAGGTGGCGTAATCTGTGATTAACTAAAAATGTAAAAGTGTATGTTGTTTAGAGTATTTTAAAATTACCTGCGCAATAAATGTTTGTGCTTTCTTTTCTCAAACAATCAATTCCAACCATTCAAGAAACAAATGGTAAATTGAGAGCGTTCTTTATTTGCAAAATTTTCGAGAGTTGCATCACCTGTAGGCCAAATCTCTAAAAAGCGCACATATAATTAGAAGACGTAACTTTTGACTGCGAATTTACAACTGTATATGATTGGGTGTAATGGGTCTTTATTTACAACACGTACGTCGTGCATGAATCTATTGCTCTCAGGCGGAATTTATTAACCCACAGACGTTCTTTTAAAAATCTTGCTTCATTAAATACCATTTATAGTAATTAGTCATAATAATAGTAATAATAAGTAAATGTTGAAAAATAATAATAATAATAAGTGATTACGCAGATGAGTCTCTAAGTTAGCATGATATACCGTCTTCAATGTATTTCTATTTAAGTATTTTCCAAGTATTCTAATAGTGTAACATGTACTGTTTAATTTTTTGTCCATTTTTTGTTCATCAATATTGATTCTTCCATTTATAACATTATCCAGGTATATACCCAAAAATTTTACACATTCTTCCAATTTTTGGGTGTTGAAATTTCCCTTGGTTGTATGAACCCTGGGTAATTAGTGGTAAAAAGAAAGCATTTGTCTTATGGATATTAGGAATAATTTTATTTTTTGTGAACCAGGTGTTGATCTCCCTATATGTGTGTTTTAACCCCTATAACATTAAATATATTAGTTTTCATATGTTGTTTTACAAATAATAAAATAAAATCAGCATAACACTTTTTTCTTTCATCTTGCTTGCCGCAAATTTGGTGAGATCGCTACTTGTCTCAATTTTTGTTTTTGATATTTGGGACATGACCATTGAAATCGATACAAAATATTTTTGACTCTTTTGTTGAAAACAAAAGAAAAAATAAAAAAAACGGCGTCATCCTCCAAAATAGATTATTTTTATATTGATATAGTGAAATCCTCATGAGAATCCGAGTTTTAGTAATAAAGATATAGGTGTTCCCGTTTCAGGATTGCTCGTAAGTCGTTTTACTAATTTTATTAAAAAGTACTGGAACATATGTTTAATGTACAAATTTTACGTTATTTCTTGTTTTCCAGCTTTTACCATGTTTCACTTTCATTATCTTATCACTAATTAAATTTTAATTTACAGAACTTAGCGAGTCGGTAAACTTATTAACATAAGAAAGTTGAAAAAAGAAGTCAAATTAAGCAATATCATTAACTATTTACAATTTACCGATTTTTGCTTGTCGTAGATAAAAAACTTAATTTGAGAGTTGAAAATAGGTAACTGCGATTAGAAAGTCCTATACTTTTGAGTTTATGCTATCAACTGCGACTGTGAGTTGGATCTTGCATAAAGCATCGTAAGGGTGGCGTATGTTCATTTGTTATTTTATAGTGCATTTTTAATTAATGCTTTAATTACTTCTCGCTGTTGAAACTCTAGAATATTAATGAAGAAAATAAATTTATTAAACAAAAAGTATATTGGATAATATGAATTTTTATGGAAATATGTTCCATAACATATGTTAGAATTTTTGCTACTTTCTATAAAAGTTTTATCAACTCTAATTCGTTTTAGAACTTACAACGTAGCATTTTGTGCCGATATCGAGAAGATGTATCGACAAATATTAATCCACGAAAACGATCGTAACTTTCAATGTATTATATGGAGATATTCTCCAGAACAAGAATTAAATCACTACGTATTAAACACAATTACTTATGGAACCGCCCCTGCTTCCTTCTTATACACACTTTGTCTCAAGCAACTGGTTATTGAAAATAAAAACTAATTTCGGGAAGCGGCGCATACAATTGAAAACAATTTTTACATGGATGATCTTCTTTGCGGCGCAAAGGACATACAATCAGCAAAATACACACAAGGTTCAAAAACTTTAGGATTAGGTTGGGACCCAAACTCTGATTATTTTTACTTCAATGTTAATAACGAACAACAAAATGTAAACACTAAAAGATCTATACTTTCGATAACAGCTTAAATTTTTGACGCCTTGTATTATTCGGACCTACTATAGTAAAAGCAAAAATACTCTTACAACGTTTATTATCGTCCAAATTGTCATGGGACGAACCGATCACAGGAGACTTATTAAATTGTTGGCAAGAATTTTATACTCAATTAAAGGAAATTAATAACATTACGATTCCACGAACTATTTGTTTAAAAACATATAATACATTGGAAATGCATTGTTTTAGTGACGCCTCTGAACGCGAATACGGTTGTTGTATTTATTTAGTATTAAGAAATGATAATTCTACGTTAACTAGACTAATCTGTGCCAAATCTAAAGTAGCCCCTTTAAAGGCGCAAACTATACCATGTCTTGAATTACGCGAAGCACTTCTCGCATGCATCTCAATTGTACAAAAGTGTATCATAATCTTTAAACTTGAACTTTACTCATACTTACTTTTGGACAGATTCTACGATAGTTTTACATTGGCTTAAGGGCGAACCAAGTAAAGATCATGTTTTCGTGTCAAATCGTATCTCACAAATTCAAACATTAACTCAAAATTGTGAATGGAATCACTTACCTACGGATCTAAATCCCGCTGATTACATTTCTAGGGGGGTAGATCCGGGAAAATTAAAAAATTTGTCGAATTGGTGGAACGGTCCTCAATTCTTGAAACAATCTAATGACTTTTGGCCTTCAACGAAATTAAACTTTGACTCTGAAATACCTGAATTAAAGAAAAACGTATTGATGGTTCTAAACGAACATAACAGTTTCGAACTTTTGCAAAAATATTCAAGTTATACCAACTATTGCATATTACTACATACTTACTGCGTTTCATTCATAACGCGAGTCATACTTCAAGCAAATTATTAGGTCCATTGTCAGTTGAAGAAATTGATAATGCCTTAATGAAAATTGTGAAATGTGTCCAAATAGAAGCATTTACTTCTGAAATTCGCTCACTTCAAAAAACTATTAACAAAAATCACAACTTAAGTAATCTAAATCCATTTTTTGATCACGAAGGTATTCTTAGGGTAGGAGGCTTTTTAACTCACACCTCCCAAATGACGAAAAACATCCTATGATTATTCCTTCCAAGTAAAATTTCACATTACATATTCGCTATGAACATTTTCAGAATTATCATGCAGGATGTCAATTTTACTACAAATTACGTTAAAAATTTTGGCCTATTCACGGCAGACAAACTGTTAAGAATGTTTTGAAAACTTGTATTGTTTGTTTCAAAATGAAACCTAAATTTATAAATCAAATCATGGGACAATTACCTAAATCTAGAGTAACTATTTCAAGACCATTTTCAACTTGCGGCGTTGACTACGCCGGTCCATTTTTAATGAAAGAAACAAAAATAAAAAATTTATTAAGGTATATGTCTGTGTATTCGTATGCTTCTCTACAAGTGCAGTTCACTTAGAAGCAGTAACCGACTTGACGACAGAAGCGTTTCTTAATGCTTTAAAACGTTTCATATCTCGTAGAGATTTGTGTTCTAAAATATATTCTGATAATGCCACAAATTTTGTTGGCGCAAATAATTACCTAAAGGAATTTACCCAAATGTTTAAAAAACTAGATGTTCATGACTTTTTATTAAAAAATAGAATTAACTGGTCATATATTCCTCCTAGGTCTCCTTCCTTTGGGGGTCTATGGGAAAGCGCTGTTCGTATAGCTAAATCAAAATTAAAAACTGTTCTTAATAATGAGCAACTTTGGAAGAATTCATTACATTTTTATCAAAAATTGAATCTATCATGAATTCCCGTCCTTTATCTCCACTCACTGACGATATTGATGATCTACAAGTTCTAAAACCTGGTCACTTTTTGGTCGGAAGCCATCTTCAATCACTACCTGAGTCGATACCTGATAAACGAGATACTATTATTTATCGATATAAGAAACTACAAGCTCTAATAGAAACTTTTTGGAAAAAATGGTCAACTACCTATCTACAATCTCTACAGGTCAGAATTAAATGGAAATTTTCCCCTCCCACATTTGGAAGATTGGAATCATCCAAGAGATTCACCCTGGTCCAGATGGACTTGTCAGAGTGATCACAGTGAGAACCACTTCTTCTACGTTACGACGCAGCATTAACAAAATATGTTTGCTACCAGTATATTTTGACAGTTGAAAGAAATCCTTACTTTCAACCGAGGGACTATGTTGGGAAAACTGACTAAAATCGCATCTGTGCTTCTATGCACCTGTGCTTCTATGCACCTGTGCATGATGACTTCCAGCGAGGGTGTCCATTACCACTCCAACCATCGTCACAGAAAGACATTTTTTAATAATTTATTCATTTGTTGTGTTCACAGTGATTTTTATAATAAAATTAATACAGTCCACAATCATTACATACAGTTTACTACACAATTACATTAGTATTGTACAGGGTGTTCCAAAATTGGACTGCCAACGCACTTGGACGAATTTCTTGTGCCAATTATGCCCATTGAGATAGGCAAATTATGTCCGTAAATGTTTAGATATAAAAGGTTATCCATGAAACTCAAATGTGGTGGGTAGGATAAAACCAAAAGATTTTGAGTTTTCTTCGATTTTAAAATATTTTAGTGTCGATGAATTTCAGATGGGGCGAACGATTATAATGAAACTTTGGGAGAATTATCAGGTTGGTAAACTATTTTTTTTAACATAAATAGGGAATTATCAGTTTTTTCCAGTAGGAGTCACGGACCCTGTTTCCACCCTTCCAGTAGAAACAAAAAATTGTGATTTTATGTGTGATTATATATCTTTATTATATTGCAAAATACGGCTACATATTGTTCAAAAGTGCGTGTTTATCAAAGTGCAATTTATTTAAGGATTAATATATAAATTCATTGATATGATTAGTTTATTTTATTCATGATCAATAAAAAATAAGAAATATGTCAGTCTGAACTTGTTTCATAAGGTAATTGTGTTTTTGTTTATATATATATATATATATATATATAGGATGAGGCATTAGTGTGTCAAAGCTCGATTAGTCCGCTATTATTGAAGTGATTAAAAATCAGATGGGATTTCAATTTTTTAATCACTCTGTATCAAATAATTTTTAATACCATATCATAGAACTTGAAAAGTTAGGATAGGGACATGTAAGCCGTTTTTGTGGATTTTCGACGTTTTGACAGCTACATACATCTAAATTCAAAAAATGTGATTTTCAAGTGGCTGTAGATCCTTTATTAAACATAATAGACATCAAGTATGATACATCGTTGAAATTATCTGGGCAAGAGGTTTATAAAAATATACGAGGTGTTCCATTTAAAAAAACATAACTTCGGTCTGGCACTGCGTTCCTGAAAACCCTTTTTATTTCTGACTAATTTTAAGACATTAATCTCAAGACATTCTATACTTTTTTTTTGTAAATTCAATAATAGAGGACTATTTGAGCTTTGATGCACTAACGCCTCACAATGTATATATATATATATATATTTATTCTACCTTAATATTGATATTTTAACTATTAACAAGTTAATATCGTATTGTATTTGAGAAAACTGTCTCTTAACAAATAATCCTGTATCGATTCAATTTCAAAACTGCGTTCAGTTATTGACCCGAAAACAGATCTAAGAGGTCGTGAAACTTTTGGATCGGTTAGTTCAATGTTTCTATTGGAAGTTAGTGGAATAATAATCAGATTTTATCTGGAGCGAAATGGAAACAAATGTAGTGATAATAATTGTATTTTATCGCGAATATTCTAGTCTTATTTCATTTTGATTTGTTACTTTATTTTTCTGAATATGAAAGCCGCGATTTTATGATTTCGCCATTACTTTATTCGAATGAGTTTAATTTGTTTGTTTATGATTTTGTATGTATTGAGTTATTTAACTGAATATTCAAATAAGTTTGAAGATAAGCATTTATATACAATAAGAATAATATATAGTTTTTAAACAAACCAACTTGTAAATTTACAAATATTTAGTATACTTTCGTTCAGTATACCGTAACAGAAATTAATTCAACAATTATTGGTCTTACCTGCGATACAGCATCACCAACAGTCCTAGTGAGAAAGAAGTATTATCCATGACTAAAAGTCAAAGCCGGAAACAGGGCAGTGTTGATAAAAGAAGTAAGTAGAGGAAGCTAGATAAACTCTTTCGAAAATTCTCAAATTTAAAAAAACCAGCAATCAATTTATCAAAAAGTATAACGAAGTGTTGGAAATACATTATTTTGCACTTTGTTTTTCAATTCAGTTTCCATAATATAATAATATACAGTGTCTAAAAGCTAAATGGAATAGGTTCAATATCTACTTATTTTGACATCTATCACTAATATGTCAAAATAAGTTGATTTTGATTGAAGCGGATATTTATGCCCTATTGGTTGAACTCATGGCTCATATGCCATCTGTCGGTAACGTCACCATTTTTTTTTAATTGACGGTATTTACTGGAAAGGGCATTCAAAACGGAATTCAGTATTGCGTCTGATTTTTGACTCCCATTCGAAATTAATAAGGAAAAAAATAATTTCGAAAATATCAACTTTAATAAATACAATTATTTAAATCCAATAAAATTCAAAATCAAGCCACATACAATTTTATTAAACGACAACTAGTTTCGTCCCCTTAAGGTCATCATCAGGTCTGAAAAGATTATAAAAAACACAGCACAAATTTTTTATAAAATAAAAGTGATAAACTTAGCATGTAAAACCAGTAAACATCAATGTTAAAATTCAAAATAGAAGGAGACTCTCATAATCTCTCCCAATTTTTTCTGTTCTCTTATATTGCTCGCCGAATAAATTAATTTATTAATGACTTATTTTACATTATTGTAGAGAACCTCTGAAACTAGTTGTCTATGTCATTTAAACCAAAAAAATGTATCTAACAACCAATTTTAAAGTATAAATTAAATAAATTAAATTCTTAATAGATATTATCTAGCATTTTTATTAATGAAACTTGTGTAGGCAGACAAGTAGTTTTAAAATTAAAATGTAAAATGTAAAAGATCAAAAATACAAATATCATTGTAAAAAACTAACATATTTATCAGAGAGAAAATACAAACACAAGTAGTAAGGGATAACGAAGAAAGGAATATATTCCATGTAAGGACAGAATTCAATTATGTAGGAATAATATTCTTAAAATCAACCAACTCAAAATGGTTAGAGCTATAGTTTAAATAAACTAGCTAGAGAGACCACCCCGAAGTATGGTAAAACCACAGCGAGGTCAAAAGAGTCAGGAATATAATCCCTAAGAAATTAGAGAACGGACAAAAGACCACTAACTGTGGGGATAATAAATTAAATATAATAAGTTCGATAATACGGTTTAAGCCAAACTGGCAAGGTAATAAATAAGCAAATTAGAAATATCAAAAGAGTTAATAGACACACTCAAGAATACAACAGAAATGTCGGCAATCCGTCACGACGAAAGGAGGACATAAATTAAAAAAAAATTATAAACCTATGTGTAACAAGAAATTATGAATTCCGGAGGATAAAGTCAATGCCTATTGACGGAAAAAAAAGCAGAAAATAGTGAGAGAACTGACAAATACTATACTGAAAATAGAAACAATGGCAGAATCTAACCTGAATATCGTAGATAGAATTGTAAATAAATAAACTTAAAAAAAATTAAGATAAATGAACCCATGCATCATTAGTATGTTCATTGCTAGTGTTCGTAATAAAGACAAACTGCAAAAGTGATTTATACTATTATCATGGAAAGTGTTGTGTGTTCATAAAAATATAAGGTTCATTAGTTTGGAGTTAATTAACGCACAAGGGTCGGTTAGAGAAATTTTTGAAGTCTCTAAAATATTTAATTTCATCCCTTTATTACAGTTGTAAAGAAAGTCAAAACTTTCTTTGTCAAATGAATGCGACATCTCTGACCGATGTAAGAGGCACCACAGGTGGAACAAGAAATGTTACAGACGTTATAGATAATTGAACGAGATCTTTACTATTCCTACATCATATGATTTGTGCCTGTACGTCCTTTGTTTAGCTTATAACTTCATCTTGCATTTTCTCTCCTATAAATATGTTAGTTTGTTACCAGTAAACTTGTTTTTTTCTTCAGTCCTTATCATACTTAAATACATAAATACTTCAGAATGAAATACAGAAATTACGCATATGTGTGTATAAACACAATTCCTCAAGACAGCGTTCGAAATGAATATAAATACATTCCTTAAAAAAAGTAGAGCAATATGAGCGTTTCTTCGTGATTCTTTAGTGTCAGTCATACTATTCACATGTTGTTTTCACGTGCCTCACAAAAGTCCCGGCGCTCTACACAATAGTGATAAAAGTTTTCATTGATTTGTCACACTATAATCCTACTAATCACGATTCTGTAAACTATTTTACAGTCTAAGTAATTAATTTATTAGAGCTATAATCGCGTTTTAGTTCACTGAAAGACAAATATACCTACTCGCCCATGAACCATTGGTATGTTCATTGCTAGTGTGCATAATAAAGTCAAACTGCAGTAGTCATTTATACTATTATCATGGAAAGTATTGTGAGTTATTTGTTTTATGTTGTTTGCTTTGTATGTGTTGATATCGCCAGTAAATTTATGTTCCTCTTTTCTGACGGTGTTGCAAGGTGGCTTTTTAAAAAGTTGCGGAGTCCCCGTCTTAGTTAACTTAGATTAACTTTTTTTCTGTATTTATTTTTACTTGCATATTTGAAATAATATAATTGTTCTTGTTTTATCACAGAATTTGAATCTACCAGTTCCCTTTCATCTCCCTTCAATAAATATTTTCCCGCAAGAGCTATCTTGGATAAAATTAGTGTCGGTAATTGGATATACTACAGTCCATTGCTATAACGAAAGAGTAATTAAGGTCCTATAATACACATTTTAAATATACGAGGTTTGTTCAAAAAAAAAGGTGACTTCTTATTTTACTCGAAAAATATTTATTTATTCACCTATATCTATTTTGTCTCTTTTAAAGTAATCCCTCTCAGATATAATACACTTGTTCCAGCACCTTTTCCATTCCTCGAAGCACTTCTCATATGCGCTTTTTGGTACGGTCTTGAGCTCTTCCAGCGATGCGGACTTTATCTCCTCAATCGTTGCAAACCTCCGACCTTTCACGGATATTTTTCGTTTTGGGAATAGGAAAAAGTTACAGGGGCCCAAGTTCGGTGAATAAGGTGACTGAGGCATGATTTTTTTTTATTAGTAATCAAGTAAATTTACAATCAGCTATATGTATTAAGCTATAAGTAAATCGGATTGTAGGAGGCATGATTACCATGTTATTTTTGACCGGGCGTTTTCTTCGTATTGCTTCACGCAAACCACGCATAACTTCAAGGTAATATTCTGGCAAGAACTCATGATATACCACGAGATTATAATCGAAAAACACAGTGAGCAAAACCTTCACATTTGACCGAACTTGGGGTGCTTATTTCGGTCGTGGCTCTTGTGATCGCTTCAATTGGGATGATTGAGATTTTGTTTCAACGTCATAATCATATATCCATGTTTCGTCACCAGTTATAACCCTTTTAAGCAAATCTGGATCGTCGTTGACGTCATTTTACAGCTTCTGAGCGATGCTCATGCAACGGTCCTTTTGGTCAACATTTAGCAATTTCGCAACAAACTTCACTGGCACAAGTTTCATGCCCAAAACATCCGAAAAAATTTCATGGCATGAGCCAATTGATATACTGACTTCCTCAGCAACTTTTCTATTACTAATTTGACAATTTTCTTCCATGCTTCAACGTTTTCATGGGTTGTTGATGTGCTGCTGCGTCCATGGCGAACGTCATTAACATCTTCTCGGCTTTCTGTGAAGAGCTTGTACCACTTATAAACATTGTTTTGCTCAAAGTAGATTCGCCATATGCTACAGACAATATTTTAAGTGCGTTGGTGCACTTAATTATATTTTTCATACAAATTTTAAAACAGATTCTTTGATCTATTTTTTGTATAGCAAAAAATAGCAAGCACACCAAAATACTTTATATCTGCCAAAAACAAACTAATATTGCAAAATGGCTGATAAAGTCAACATATATTGGGAACATGTGTACCAACATAACAAAAAAAGAAAATCGAAAATTGAATGTACGTAACCCGCGAAATTTAAAAAGTCACCTTTTTTTTGAACAAACCTTATAGTATCTTAGAGCAGGCAAGTGAAAGCTGAAAACCCAGTCCAAGTCATGGTAGAGACAATTTTTTAAATCTAATATGTAGTAAAAGCTTTTCTCAAATTAGGAATCATAGCCATTATGGCACACTCAACAAATGAAATGACCAGCATTAATAAATTGTCTCTTACATTTGTAAGAAACAAGGACAATTTGGTTAAAATAATTTTATAATAGTGATAACTATAAAAAATGTAATTCTAATAAGGATTTTGTTTGTAATAAAATTAATTACAGAAGGCACGAAGTAAACACTAAAATAAATGGACATATAGGGTAAAATATTTTATTCATACTGGTGCTGAAGCGATATCACATCATTAAAAAGTTAATGGAGATAACAAGATATGGTTGTTAAAAATTAAAAGTAATTTTTAATTGTGATTTTAGTAATATTAAATAAAATTACATTTAGCTTGTTTAGTGAATGAAAAAAATTTAGTATTGAATTTTTGAACATTGATAAGGAAAACCTATTTGCACAATATATTAAAAAATGAATTAAATAGAATCGTCTTATGACGGGTTCAAGCAAAAATTGGTAAATCTAGTGAGACTATTAAGGGCTCCATACACTACAATATTAAATATGGAAATATAAATAATACTTATCTTGAATTTCTACAGTCTCAAGACAGATTAATTACATTGGCTACCAGAGGCGACAAAACCAGTAAAAATATTAAGTTATGAAGGCATTAACACTTCCATACGGAGTCCCAAAAGAGAGGACGAAACCTGGATAGAATCCAAGGAGGATGTCTGGAGTTTCTCCTGGAAATCTACTTCACAGGAGTGAGGATTTCATCATCAGTATGGCGACCGTTGTCTGGTAATAACAAGTGACTATAAAGGTATTAACAGAAAGTTTCATACACTAAGGTGTGAACTAGTTCAGTCCTTAATAGGCAGCGAAACCAGATGGGATTCTTATGGCCTTTTGCAGAAGAACTTGAACTTTGTTCTTCCAGCCATGAGAATTTTTCAGACTTGGGTCCCAAAGTAAGGAGAAAGGCCCATTTTGTCTTTATTATAAAGTAAGAAAAAATATTTCACCTCAGCGTAAAGGCTTTACGAGAAGACGTAAAGGACTTTGATTAAGGCACGTGAAGAAAGCGCAAGATGCAGACAAGCTAAGCAAGCCATTCTTTGCCCAGATTCTAGTAGAAAAATTAAATATACATTATGGAAAAGAAAAAGAAAATTTTAGGTGTTTCAGAATAATTTTGACATTAGATATATAATACATTAGAAATAGAATGCTCTAAACTGTGTACTTTTGATACTCGTTTTGGTAAGTTACGATTTACAATCTTACTTTTTTGGCATGCCATGTACAATTTACAATATTTATCTAACAGAAACTGTGTCTATATTGATGATATTTTAATTTTTAGTCATACTATAGAGGGTAAAAATGAAATATTAAAATGGATTCTAGAAAGGATTAATAACTGTTACAATTGGATTATTCTTTTTCTTTTGAAGTTTTAAATTGCTCTGCACACTTTTCGACGATTTTCGTACTATATTTATAACTAAATTAGCATAAAATTTATAGCTAAAGTTTTTGATTTTAGTAGTCTTAAGAATGAAACATTTACCCTTACCAAATATCTGAATAAAAAGTACATAAAAAAGCTTAGTTTGGAACCCCTTTTATATAGACCATCGAATCCGTTCTGAGTAGTTGATATACATATATATCTTTAACTTGACGAGGGAAAACATTATCTTATCACATTATGCGCTGCTGAAAGGGCCTGGTTTAAAAAAACTTTGGCTCTAGAATTCTTTTTAGATTGAATGTGCTTTTTCAGAACATTAAATAAATATATCGCTACTTTGAGAATATACATAAAAGATAGATATTTCATGATATTTTTTTTTACTTCATTAAAAATCTTACATAAAAAACACGGAATACAAAACTCGTTACAAATGTAGAAAATATTTGATTTGGGAAAGGTTTATCTTTTCACATCGAAAGGGAATTCAAACTTTTTTTCATTACAGTAAGTAATTAGAGAAACAGAAAGCCATGATACAATAAGCAGTTCAGCAAGTGTAGGTTACTTAAAATAGATTATTTAGAACAGAGATTTGGGTAAAAAAGGGGAAAAATTTATAATTGGAAGAGCGATCGGTATAATATTCTCTAACAAGGTACAAACAAGCCAAGCTCGTTGTACGTGGTGTAAATGGTGAATAAAGTTATTGGCAAAAGGTTGAAAATTTAAACTTAAAATAATAATAAACACCGCCTAACACTAGTTTTTAACTTTTGCATTATGCAGAATTGGTAATTTTTTTGTGCACCCCAAGTTAGAGATATTTTGCACTTATACAATTTATTTGTAAAACTTTTAAATTGTTTTACATATTTGTTAATATACGATATGAAAATTGCATTAACAATTTCATAACTCTGTACTATATAAATTGAAGATAAGTGAGATGAAACTGAAAAATATCAATACAGTAGGTATACTAAGAATAAAGAAAATAAAAACGAAGATATAAAAAAGCAGCTAAAACTGATATCAGCCGTATAGACAGACAATTTGAGTTGAACGAGTTGTTATAAAATAAATTGGATTACATTAAAGGTGTAGTAATAGACACTAGTAGTAACGAAATTTGATAGATGTCATATTTTATTTTTTTACACAGTATTTGAAGTAATATGTCAAATTTACAATTTGTATTACGTACATTCATCCAAATTAACCAGTAGTTTTAATAGCAACTTACGTTTTTGTATTTTTGATCTGGACCACTATAAGAACTCATTTCTTATTAATTTATTTTAAAGTCTTCACCATAAATTATTTGGCTAGCCAAAGTTATAATATATAATTTTTGAATTAAACAGGGATATGATACCGCTATACCTTCTTATTTGTGTAACAAACGAGATTCTGGACTAACTAACGTCGGAAGAAATTCTTGTGAAAACATTTTTTGTTTTTAAACTAAAATATTAGTATTAGTAGTTGTATTTGTTTAGATCAATGGACGTGCTTGGAGCTTATGTCGATTTACCTTGGATGGAATTTTCAGCTTAATCATATTATTTGCTTAATTCTAGTTCAATGTCGCTCACTCATGAATCTCTTTTGTTTTAATGTTTGTGTTTGCGAATTTATTAGCAACTAATTATTATATAATAATATATAAAATTTCTCTATCGTTACAGTATTTTCCCTAAAATATCTTCTATCATTAAAATGTTTAAATATTATCAATATATTATGCAGTGCCCAACAATTGATGTGGTGTACGATCTATTTTTTTATAACATATACGAAATACGCATTAGTAAATAAAGTAAGTCTTCTATATTAAAAGAGTTTTATGAAAATAAGCTGCGTGAGTCACCTTAAACGTGAAGGTCCATAACTCGAGAACGGTGCATTTGACGAAAGTTTTGTAAGAGTATATTTGTGTATATTCAAACAGAGTGGTCAAAACTTTTAAAAATTTGAAATCGCCATCTGATTTTTAATCACTCTGATTCAAATATTTTTTAATGCCATAGCATAGAACTTGAAAAGTTAGGATAGGAACATGTAAATTGTTTTTATTGATTTTCAACGGTTTGGCAGCTACAGATATTTTAATTAAAAAAAAAATGTGATTTTCAGGTGGCTGTAGATCCTTTATTATACATAATATTTAACAAGTGTGATATATCGTTGAAATTAGCTCGGCAATAGGCTTATAAAAATGTAAAAATAAGCAGGTATTTCATTTAAAATAACAAAACTTTGATACATATTTTTTGGGACAACCTGTATAAGTGAAACTAATTTTTAAATATGGCTTTTTTGGAAGTTATGGACCTCGCTTCTACGGAGAATCACCCTGTATATCTTTCTCCACTTTTTTAATTGTTTTCTGATGTCTTTAAATTTAAGAAAATTTAACCAAAAGAAACTCAAAATCTCACCACATAAAATTATCAAAATAATTACGACTAATTTCGACTCACAAGAATCCTCTTCAGGCCTGGAACATTACAATAATGTAAAAATATAACTCATTTTTAATTATTAACATGAGCGATCCAAACTTATCTAAAGTTACAAGATTTAAAACAGTAAAAAATAAGTGAATACTAGGTTATATTAGAAGTGGTATTGATATTATACATTATATAATAAGAAAATTTAAACCAATTAATAAAAAATATTATACCATCAAATTTAATTTAGTTAATTACTACCACATTCCAGCCCAGTGGAGAACCTTAAAAATATTTTCCAGTTTAAGCTATTAAAAGTAGAATTGATTCAGTAGGTGTCTTAAATTAAAGATTAAAGTTTAAATTAATAATATTTATTTTAAAAGAAAATTTATTGTTCTGCAATAAAATAATTGTAGCGAAATTTGTACCTCACCAACTAAACATAAAAAAGTATCGAGATATACATAATATATAAAATATTTTACATTAACATATAGAATATAAAAATCTATAGCATCTGTCATCATTTTTTTTCACGAAAACATTAAATAGTTAATATTTGTTCCACAACTTCGGAACTCAACTTTCGCCATTTTTCAGACAAAATCCATTTGTAGATTGAAAAGGAACGTTCAAATATTTATTATGTTTCGAAGTTTCTAGTTTTATACTTTTATTAACACATACTTCTTAAACATTTAAATGATCGACTAAACAGCCAATAGTTGAAGATCCCAGATTGTTTTGCAAAAATGGATTTTTCTTCTTTTTTTTAATCTCTGCGATGTGTTTATGTAATTATAAAATGTATTGTTGGAGATCGTAATTGATGTTGTGCCTATTTTGCGAAGTGAACTTCTATTGTGGCTGTTGTACGTTTTTATAGTTGAGGGAATTACATTAAAATTCTCATGTATAATGGCTAGTATTCACTGAATAGTGGGTAGAGATATTAGATTCTGTGTATTTGCAATGTAAATGGCATCACTATGTTTAAAGCTCTAAACTGGTGATCTATAAAATACGCAGTATAATACATGATTGCCTCAAATCTCCAACTACATTCCCTATTTTGTTATAATTAGCTAAGGTATTAAATAGTGATGGGGGATCGAATCCTGTTTTAGAGATCGATCATTCGGTACTCGAGTACATTAAAGGATCGAGTACTTAACGGAGTACGGAGTACTAGGATTCTAACAGTAGGTAAAACTAATTACCCAAACAAATTCAAAACATGTGTTTCGGATTGAACTGGTCTTCCCTTAAAATACATGCGCTGTTGCCACCACTCATAAAATAAATGGAGTTTTGTGGCAAAATTGTTCTTGCCACTATCAGGTCGATCATAAAAATATTGCGAAGTTATTAAAGCAGGATTTATTTATATATTTATATATTTTGTTTAACCTATATTTAGACACAGTTACACCATATATCAGAAAAAGTTCTGCTAGGTAATAGGCATAAATAAAGATATTCAATTTTTTTATACATATGGCAACATTGTGCCAGACTTTATCCCAAAATATTTCCGAAATATAAAAAGTATACAATGAGTCGGTTCCACTGCTAGAGGTGATGACGGACAGAGCGAGAAAGCTCTTCGAAGAGTTGCAAAACCATCCAAACCAGGAACTAAAGGAGCTAGTGGACTACACCAGAGAGGACTACAGGAGGCACCAACACACACCGCCAAGAAAAGGATACAACCAAATGAAGAAAAAGTGCGCGAGGCGACAACCCAAGATAACGAAAGGTAGGACAGGCTGTATCACCCCACTTAGCCCCTGGGGTGATATCTTGAGGGAAGAATGTGGAAGAATGTTTCAGAGAATGAAAGCGATAAGTCCTATGGGGTGGTGGAATGGGTTCCCCATCTTCTATATCAGTAAACCCGATATGAAAGATAGGAGACCCGGGCTCAGAAGGCATGTGTGTGTGTGTGTGTGGTTCCACTCATAACTTCGCAACTCGTTACCCGAGACTCAAGACTCAAGACCCGAGACTCGAGACCCGACTTGATTTCAGCTCGAATGATTCATCTCAGCAAAACAACTGAGATTTTGTGTACTCATTCTCTGGATCAATCCTGTTACCTTGTATTCGAGTACAACGAGTACTTTTAAGGATCGATTACTTTTCGATCCTTTATACTCGAGTACCCCATTACTAGTGTTAAACTAATTGCTGGATGCATTCAGCAAAATAAATTAGAACGAGGTTAAGATTTCAAAATTATTTCATTAACATTTGTTACCAATTGATCCACATCTGGAAAACCATCTAGTTTCATTTCGCTAACCGTAGTCCATGTGACACTATTAGTAATAATAAACAGAACTAAATAAATATGAAAAGATAAATTCTATTTTTCTAAATTTTCACCATATTAAAGACTTTTTTAACATTGTCATTCTGACAATTGGTTTCAACACTCTTGTGACATTTTCAAAGACAAGATTGACAGATTTTGACCAGCTTAAACAACGTCATACCACAAACATTTCATCCAACCACCATTAAGATGTTCTTCTTTTCTAAAAAATTTTTGGTTATTATTATGTAGATATCTAGTCCAAAAGGTAATCTAAGATCATTAAATTTCTCTGTATATTTAGGATATTTTAGGTGTTTCTTTATTTTATATTCCTGCAAAAAATCAAGTTCTTCTTTCTTGTCACTTATATGAAGTACTTCCATGGTGTTTCCATTGTGTTACTAAGTGTAGGTTTGTGTTTGGTGTCAATGACGTGTTTTGCGTAATGTGATTTATCTGGTAGATTTAGTCTATAAGCTCGTTCACAGTACCTTATGTTAAAATTTCTAAGTGTCCGGCTAAGATAGATGGGAATACAATCCGGACATTTTATTTTGTAAATACCACATTTTAAAAATCTATTAATTTTAGGTTTTACATTTAATAAAAATGAACCTATATTATTTTTTACTTACTAAAAAATAATTTAGAAGGTGTTGTACGACACATAATTTTTGATATTTTGTTTGAAATATCTCCTAAATATGTAATCCTTCTGTATGACCCGTTATCTTTAGGTTGTTTGGGAAATATAAGGTTAATTACAACCTTTTCTTAGTAAACATATTTTAATAAGAGTTGGGTCTCATCTATTTGGGTGCAATCTAAATCCAGTGGCGTATTAATTTTTTGATAAAAAATCTCTAATAAGATTTCTGGATTTTTGACAATCAAAAATATCATAGTTTCCCTTAAAAATAGGAATAACTCTTTGAAACCTTGTCTCCAAATAAATATTTTGATGCACAATATTAAAAAAAAATGTTGAAATCGGTTACTAATTTCAATTAATATGGTAGTGTTTGCAATTTATTAGCAATTTAAATGGGTCACAATGTATAGTCAATCTAGTTTGTATTCTAATTTTTATTTTTATATTTGGTGCCTTCTTTTTTATACTCGTACGATTGTTTTCTTGTGACATCTATTCAAAATTTTAAAATAATTTAAAAACTTTTTAAATTTTATTTCTGACTGTGAATATAACTTTTCTGGTGTTTTCCAAACTCATTTAAATGGCATGACAAACAAAAAGTGGTAGTCTTATTTCTTGAAATATTATATTTTAATCTGGCAAAGTTTAATTTTCATTCGTTTAGTAAAATTTGAATTCAAGGGTACTTAAACGTTAAAATGCAGTGACACTTCGCTTTAATTATCTGACATCCAAACATGTAGAGTCGAGTATGGACTATTTTTTTCAATAGTGTTATATAAATGCATTGTGATGTTTATAAAGAACCCGACCGAAGACTTGTGCCTCATTATAATGCATACTTCGATCCTGATAACACAGTTTTTGGTGAAAAACAAAATGCCTATTGAGTACCAGCCACACTACTCACCCGACATAGCATCGTGCTAATTTTTCGTATGTCCTAGGATGAAATCCAAGCTTGAAAGACTACTTTGAAGGAGACAATTCACTTTTTATTTAAAAATAAGTATTTTCTGTACACCTTAAATAATTTTTAGAACTTTTAGATATCAGCTCGTACATTAGTTAACAATTCTAAATAGATTTTAAATGTTTATCCATTTTTAAAATATTTTACTTGTACTATGGTATTTAATAATAAAATTTGCATTATTCTTAATTATAATGTATTCTATTTATATTCATTGTAAATCGTTCGCGTTATTTGAGACGTTTATTTATTTTTGAAATCAAATTCGATTGCAAACAAGGTAAATTTGACCGTGTTTTAGCCCTGACTTCATAATGGCGGACGCGCCGTGATATTTTAATTAAAGTTGAAGGATAGAGAGGTATGAAACCAAATCAATTAAGGGAACATTCATTATGGACCGAATTTCGCCCTCTTAACTCGGGGTAACGTATTTACCCGATTAATGTTTTTGAACTTTGCAATTTAGTCGACAATGGAACACCTATACCTAAAGAAACAGTTAAATGACACAAAACCGTACAAAAAATTTGTTGTTAACATCTTAAAAATTCATTAAAAAGTGTAGTCAACTTAACAGCAATGAAATATATATTAATAAAAAATGAGTTTTCACTAACCGTATCATTATTGTCATCATTTTTACATACAACTAAAATGAAATATATTTGTACCAGTTATAGTAATAAACCCGACTTATATTCGTAATTATTGTTTATCATTCACATTAGTCCTGCCTGCAACGCTACTTAATTTATAGTAATACCTAAACTCAAAATATTATTTCAAAGGAGGATTGAATTCTGAGAAAAAAATGGCGACAAAGGCTTTTCTAGTTATTTTTTTTATGACCAAAGATTTGATAAAAAGTTTAAAGTAATTAGCTCAAACAGATAAGAATTAATAAAAATGTCGCATAATCTATTAGTAGGCTTTCAAATATGATATATTTTTTTAAAACTTAATTATTACATAAATCTACGTAACGGAAAGTTTTAATAATTTAAAAATAATTAATACTTCATATAAATGATGAAGATTATACAGAGTGGACCAAAAGTCTGGAAACGGCCAATTATCTCGTAAATTTCTAATCCAAATTCTACAAAATTTGGAATAAGCCTATTTTGGGATGCGGAGATTCCAGATTTGATATTGTTAATGTTACTAGATTTGCCATATCTCTGATATTATTAGTCACTTTCGTTTTTTAAATACAGCACCCTGTATATTCAGTCGTTTTTGGAATTTTCTCTTCAATACGAGTTCAACCATATGTAACACTTATGATTTTATGAGGACTAGAATCTGTTAAATAAATAAAACAGAAGTCTAGCAACGCCTTATTGTCTCAGTAAACTAGTTTCAACTACATTAAAATATAACAATTGAAAGATTACAACATTTTTAAAATAATGATTATTTAATCAAGTGTCCAAATGTACTCCATTTGTGAGTTGACATTTCTCCATGATTGTCTAGGAATTAATCGAGATTCATCTGTAATTCGTTGCCTTAGCCTTGCAAAACTTGCTGGTTTAGCTTTGTAAACTGAATTTTTCAAGTATCCCCAATAAAAATTATCTTTAGGATTGAAATCAAGTGAACGTGGAGGCCATACAGACTACATAAAATCATAAGTGTTACCTATGGTTGAACGCGTATTGAAGAGAAGATTCCAAAAATGACTGAATATACAGGGTGACGTATTTAAAAAACCAAAGTGACTAATAATATCAGAGAAACGGCAAATCTAGCAACATTGCACATGTCAAATCTGGAATCTCTGTATCCCAAATTTTGTAGAATTTTAACTAGCAATTTACGAGATAATTGGCCGTTTCTTGTAGTACACTTTGTAAATAATTTAAAACTTAAAATCATTCCACAAAAATTAATTTTTGGGTAACGATTTTAAGTTTTATTTTGTATATTCACCAGTACCACATTTGAGATCATGGATAATCTATTTCAACTGGCTAAAGATTATGACGTGTTAAAATGATATTTTAAATGTTTGAGAATACTGCAAGAGAATAAACATTAAGATATCATTCAAAAAAAAATTTGGTATAACGTTTAAAGGAAACTAAATTTCTTCGACTTTACAGCAACATCATAGGTGCATAATTGAAATGAACGCAATAAATAACTTCAGACTTAAGACTTACTTAGGCACTGAATATTTTCTATTTTAAAACAATACCGTTATTATATCTATTGTACAGCACTTGATCAAATATTAAAATTGATAAACTGTAATGAAAAATCAAGGCAAACCGTTTGCTGAATAAGGAGCGATCCACATTTAGGTATTACCACATCACAAATAATTATGGTTCCATGAAGGTACGAGTACATTTGCCAGAACTAGATCTGTAAACGGCCGCAATATGTATTATTGGCCTGAACTTAATCCGCAACTGGATGCGATGAGAGTTCAAACAAAGTCAAAGGTCAGTAAATACGTGGTGAGGGATTTTCCGTTGGGAAATTAAGGGGCCTTTTATTTCTAAGAGTAATTCGAACGGTAAGCTTTACTCATATTTATTTTTTAATATGACTTTTTTTGTTAGAAGATGTCTCCGTATCTCCTTATAGGTAGGTACGCCAAAACATGTGGACGCAACAAGTCCACCACACTTTACAAAGGAGGTTATGATATGATTATTTTAAGCTACAATAACATCGAAATAGTGGGTTGAAAGACGCAGCATATTTATTTAAATCTGTGGGAACAAATTAAAGAAACCAACCGGTAAATTTAGAAGATATTATTGAAAGAATATAAACCATTACAGACAATATTTTGATTACTAAATTGGAATCTGCTATTTTTATCTTTTGCTTTTGGTTTCTTAAATAAACTGAACGTTTGCATCGAATAAACTGAAAAAATTTCGAGCAATACCTAATCGCTATGTTAGTCTAGGAAGGTGTATTTTTATTCAATTTAATTGATTCAATAAAGAATTGAAAGGGTACTACGGCTAGCTGTTATTTCTGTAATAATCGTATCGAAGTTAAGAATGAATACCATGTGATATAAAATTAGTAACTTTATTTTGAAGATTCCCTTATTTGTGCAAATCATTAAAATCTTGAATTCTCGAGTAAATAGAAGTGGAATACATGTAGATAAATTTTGGATAAATATAACCCTCCAAAACGCGAAATAATGTGTCAATGTTTTTAATAAGTAATCGACCCCTTCAATACGGGGATGTAGAATACGTGGTCTACCGCGAAGCAGTTGTTAATCCCAGTTTTCTGTAAATGACCCTGTATATTTAACGAACTACCAATTCTAAAAATAATGAAATCCTAAAAAAATTTAACATTAGATATATATTTTATGATGTAGGCATAAACCTTCTAAAATAATTACTCTTAACAGAGCCGGATATATTTGGGAAAGACATCCTTATATCTGAATAGAAATTCAGTAAAAATCTCATTTTTAACTAAATTTACATGAACACCAATTTTACAGGTCAGAGGTTAAAGTTCGCATCCATCTTATTTTCAACTATACGATCGTTCTTTGCGGACAAATCTCTCCTCTATAAATTTTTTATGCTTTTCCGTCTAATAAATTCCAAGCTGTCCTTAGTGAGTTTTTTCCAGCACATTTCCGTTTATTTTTCCTGTTTTCTTGCGTCTAGAATTGTCAAGATAATTCTTCCCACGTTTATAAAACTAAAGGAAATAAAAGAGCTTCTTCGTTTGTTGACTTTGCATTCGAAAATAGGGAAGTATTTTGAATAGAATTACATTACGAAAATGGTATCTATGTTTGCTTAGCACTTAGCCACAAATGGTAGATCCACAAACAGGATATATTTTAGTGATTTATTAAAAACCTTTGACAAAGATATCATAAATCCCAAGTACAATGTTTTTGTCACATTGATATTGATATTTTTCATCTTTTTACCACTCATACAGGTCGATCAAATTGTGAAAAATTTCAATATATCGTAATTATAAAAGACAAATTGCTCAAAATTCAGTGAATTTTAAACAGAAAACCGGCAACACCACATTTATAACATGTTATGTGGTAACATTCCTCATGTAGGCATAATTGTGTTTATCTATTCTTTTTCGTCGTAAAAATATCTAAAAAGAATGTAGGTATGTAGGTATTTGGATATACCAAAAAGTTAAAATTTGTCTATTTTCGAGTATAAATACCTGAAAACTAAAATATCTAATGATTTAGGAAAACAATGCACTTGTTCTTTTTAATTTTTAAATAATTTTTTTGGCGACCAATAACTTTTTATATAGTGTGTCCTAAATTTTGGCTGGAGATCAAAAACCACCGTACACCCAATACAATGAATCACTAAAATCACGATTGAAAAATATTCTAAATTTATAAATACTATTTTGTTCTAAAGAATATTACTAGTAAATGCCGGATTTTCAGAGTATTAAAGGTCACTTCAGTTATTCGGGATCTACAGTTAGACAGTAATTATGCCATCCACCAACAATAGACTCTTTTTATTGTAAAGTGCTTATTCAGACAATAGATAAAATATATATAAATAACAAATTGCATTATGAGGCAGTCAGTAATAATTAGTCTTACCAGTCAGTCTGTAAAAAACATTCATAGCAGTTAGTTAGTCGTAGTTGTTAGTACCTATATAATCTGTTTTTAAAGTTAATTGTGTAATAAAGTAAAATTTTTAATTTAAAAAAAAGTTATTTTCCATCGTGAAAATATAATTGGCGCAGTCAGTAGGATATCTCGGGATCGAAACGTATCGAACGAATCAATTGTCGTATCAACGATTAACCGGATATTGAATCTTCGACTAGTTAAGTTTGGAGTTCCCAGCATCCATCGAGGACCTGGACCAATTCCTATATAGAGAACAAGGACAAGCATCGCCTTCTTCTGCAAGCATAAAGACCTGGGGAAGACAGCATCGCCGATCCAGTCAACATCCTTATAGTTCCAAATGATAATAATTGCTCTTTTAATGTGAGTACAATTTATGTCAGACACTGAAATATTAGAAAACCTTTTACAAAACTTAAATTTAGATTCTCCTTCAACTGACTCTAATTTGACCGATTTACCTTTATCCAGTAATAATTTATTAATAGATATGGCCCAATTTAAACCAGAATTTCTTAATTGTGTACCAGAATTTGATGGTAATCCAAATGATTTAAGTAGATTTTTGTCTGTAAGCGAATCAATATTAAATCAATTTTATGATAGAGCTAACCCCGCAAGTTTTCAAAATACTTACTTATTAAATAGCATAATATCTAAATTAAAGGACAGTGCTAGAACAGTAATAAATATTCAAAATTGTAATAATTGGGAAGATTTAAAGTCTACTCTAACTAGAAATTTCTCTGATCAAAGAGATGAAATATGTCTAATCAGGGATCTAGTAATGTTAAAACAGAATCACCACGAAACTCCTCAAAATTTTTACGATCGATGTCTACGCATATTAAATTTAATTTGTAGTTATATAAATATTCATGAAATTACTGAAGCAGGAAAAATTTTAAAAAATTTAGCATTAAAAACATTTTTATCATGCCTAAAAGAACCGTTAGGAACTACAATTCGTTGTATGAAACCCAATACTCTCAGTGAAGCGCTACAATTTGTATTGCAAGAAAATAACGTTCATTATTTACAAAATTCTCCAAAAAATAATTTTAATTTTTCAAATAATAATAATAGATTTACACCAAGAGAAAATAATGTAAATCGACGTAATTATTCTCAAGATTCAAACAGAAATTTTGAAGTTAACCGTAATCGAAACCAAAATAATTTTCAATAGAAATAGAAATCCAAATCATACTGAGTTTAATTCTGGAACTCCCAATAATAATTTTTTGAGACAAAATAATAACAGACCTAATACTAATTTCCCCTTTCAACCAATTAATACACAATCACGACCCATACAAAGAAACTATCCCACTAACGAACAAGTTTTCGGACAAAATCGCCAAAATAGAGATAATAATGTATTTAGACCAAATTAAAGAATAAATTTGCCAAATCCCACACCAATGTCAATCCCAACAAGAAACACATTCCAACCTAATAGGTCCATACCTTCGAATTATTTTAAGTCTAATAGCCCACCAAATTTTAAAGTTGAAGAACTATACAATAACCAGACTACGTCAGAAAACGAACAAACTAATGACGTGTACAATAATCAAACTAATTCAAATAGAACTAATGAAAATTTTTGTTAAGAGCCTCGGAAACCAAACTACAAGAAAATATTCCTATAGAACCCTTAAATATTTCTTTTAATTGTTCCAATCCTAGTGAATTACCATATATAGTTTTTCCGGAGCATAATTTAAAAATTTTAATAGATACCGGATCAAAAAAATCTTTTTTGGATCCTGAAGTAGCTCGTCAATTCTATCCAACCTTAATACAAAATGACCCTTTTAGAGTTTCTACAGTTTTCCAAAAATCCTCTCACGATTGCAGTGTCAGTCTCACCCCTTCAAAAATATTCAAATTAAAAGACACCCTCAAATTAAAGTTTTATTTATTTAAATTCCATAATATATTTAATGGCTTAATTGGATTAGATAATCTCAGATTATTACATGCCAACATAAATTTCCAGAACAATTACCTAGTGACCCCACGTGCAAACATTCCGATTAGTTACTGTAAAGTTAGTAATTCTTTTAATAACCTTGTAACAATACCGCCTAAAATGCAACAAGTAATTAAGATAAAAACTTCCATTCCTCAAGGAGATATTATAATACCTTATTCAAAAAAGCAAACCTGCGAAATTCCGGAGTGTTTAACTACAGCAAAAGATGGTTGTGCACTCACCACAATTATAAATAATTCTACCAGTAGCGTAACTTTAGATTTTTCTGAACCAATTTCAGTTGAAAAATTTGAAGAAAAAAATATTCAACATTTTGAAATTCATAATAAGTCGGTTGTTAATAATCCACTAGATATAAACAATATCAGAACTAATCATATGAATAAAGAAGAAAAAGAACAAATAATTAAATTATGTTTAGAATATCAAGATATTTTCTATAAAGAAGGTGAACCACTTACTTTTACTAATAAGATAAGACACAACATTCGAACGACTGATGAAATACCCGTGTATAGATACCCTTTTGTGTATAAACAAGAAGTAACAAATCAAATTAAAAAAATGCTAGATTCAAATATAATTAGACCTAGTAATAGCCCTTGGAGATCGAATATTTGGGTAATCCCAAAGAAGCTTAATAATTTAGGTGAAAGACACTATAGACTAGTAATAGATTATAGGAAACTAAATGAAGAAACAATTGATGATAGATACCCGTTACCAAATATTACAGATTTATTAGATAAACTAGGAAAATCTCAATATTTTTCAACTCTAGATTTAGCAAGCGGATATCATCAAATTGAAATGAATGAAAAAGATATTGAAAAAAGCGCTTTTAGTACCGAAAATGGACATTACGAGTTTTTACGCATGCCTTTCGGGTTAAAAGGAGCGCCAGCTACCTTCCAACGAGTTGCCGATAATATTCTAAGAGGTCTAAAGATGAAACTTGTCTGGTATACCTTGATGACATTATCGTATATTCGACTTCCCTTCAGGAACATATAGAAAAATTACGTAAAGTATTTCGAAGATTAAGAGAAGCAAATTTTAAAGTACAGTTAACCAAATCCGAATTTCTTCAAAAAGAAGTAACATATTTAGGCCACATTGTAACCCCAGACGGTGTTAAGCCTAACCCTGATAAGATTGAAGCCATTCAAAAATTTCCCATTCCAAAAACACCTAAACAAATTAAAGGATTTTTAGGATTATTAGGATATTATAGACGCTTCATAAAAGATTTTACTAAAATAACTAAACCGTTAACAAAGTGCCTCAAAAAAGTAGCTAAAATTGAACTTAACGACGAATATCTAACATGCTTCGAAACTTGTAAAAATTTACTTATAAATGAATCAATACTTCAGTACCCCAATTTTAGCAAAACCTTTAACCTTTTTACAGATGCATCTAATGTAGGTATAGGAGCCGTATTTTCACAAGGCACCATAGGACAAGACTTACATGTGGCTTACGCATCAAGAACATAGAACAGCTCCGAACAAAATTATTCGACCATAGAAAAAGAATTGTTAGCAATTGTTTGGGCAGTAAAGTACTTCCGTCCTTATTTATACGGGCGCAAATGTTTTATAATTACGGACCATAAACCCTTACAATGGTTATTTTCTCTAAAAGATCCCAATTCTAAACTTTTAAGATGGCGAATTAAGTTAGAAGAATATGATTATCAAATGCTCTATAAAACCGGTAAAACTAATCTAAATGCTGATGCATTATCACGAATAGAAATTCATACTAAAGAAACTAATGAAAAAGATTCTTTTTGGACCACAGTAGATGAGATCTTAACAGAAACTGAAAACTACGAAAAAAGACCAATTTTTAATAGCCCTAACAAACGTCTTGAAACACCACCTCCATCTACTTCCAAAGAACCTGAACAATTTGAAAAAAATAACACATTACAGCCAGACTTAGAGGAAATTTCAATGATTGTAAATTTAGACAAAGTTCCTATACTAGAACAAGAAATATTAGTAGACAATGACATTAACGACAATAATGATGATAGACCAGTTAACTCAGACAAAGACAATACCGTACATTCAAATTTTGATGAAAACCCCTTAGTAGGTATTCCCATAACCGACTATGCCGTAAATTATGGTAAAAATCAGATAATAATAGATTCAGTACTTCACTCACCTGCAAAACCAAAATTAAAAGTTCTGTTTAGTAACAAACAAAGATTTTATATACAAATTTCAAAAATTAATACTGCAAATGATATTGTCATTTTTATAAAAGAATACATAGCACCTGAAGTTAAATATTACTTATATTTTGAAGATCCAAATTTATACGAAATTTTTTCGGTATGTTTACAAACACATTTCAAGTCATCTTTAATTAAATTGATAAGATGTAATAAAAAATTAATAGACGTTCTAGAAAACAAAGACATACATGATACAATCAAAAATTATCATGAAGGAAAATCGAATCACCGCGGAATAGAAGAAACTCTAAATCGAATCAAAGATAAATTCTATTGGCCTAATATGAAAAAAGCTATTCAAACCTTTATAAATGAGTGCGAATTATGCCAACAGTGTAAATACGACCGGCACTCCGTTAAAATCCAAATGAACATTACCCCACAGCAAAAAAACCCTTTGAAATAATACATATGGATACGTTTACATTCGAAAAGACAAAATTCCTTACAATAATTGACAGTTTTTCTAAGTACGTTCAAGCATACTACATAAATGCCACTTCAGGCACTGAAGTAGCCGACAATCTAATAAAATTCTTTTCACATCACAGTATCCCAAAACAAATAATTACGGATAATGGAACAGAATTTAAAAATTCCGTTATAACAGAACTCTTATCACTGCATAAAATCAAAATTCATTTCTTCTCTCCTGATCAACCTCAGTCGAACGGAATTATAGAAAGATTTCATTCTACAATAATTGAACATTTAAGATTATTAAACATGCAAGGATTTTCAAGTACGCCAATGAAAGTAAAAATGAAATTGTACTACTCATTTATAAGTAAATCTTGCATCGAAGTATCCGAAAAAAGCTACATCTGCGAACCCGTCAGTCTTCAAGAAGCTAGCCATAACGTTTGTTGCGAAATTCAACTCCTTCGTCAAGTCCCAGTCGCCTGTCACCAGAGACTCATCACAATATCCTATCCGACAATCCAAAGGCTTGAAGGAACCAATCAATGGATTTTAATTTTGCCAAAAGTTAATACCTTAACTCTCAGCTGCAGTTCCCAAGAAGAAACCATGCAACTGATTGGAACGCAGTTGGCCACGATTCCCGTACATTGTAAACTCACCACCTTAGAAGAAACTATCCTGAATGAAAAAGTAATAGCTAACGAAAGACAACCTGTATTGTTTTCACTCATTAGTGACCAGCCGCTAGGACAATCTGAGACAATATCCCATACCAGCTTACAACGAATCAACCTGGATGATCTCCAATCCATTAGGGAAAACATCATCTATAATCAACCAGAACTTCAAGCAGATATCATCCCTTTGGTACCCATCACATGGACGATTGTTGTTTATCTCATTCTGATATTCTTCCTTATAATTTGGTTATACCGAAGGTGTTCAAGACATGTCCGTAGACAACGTCAACTCCAAAACGCTAACCTGGAGCTACAAGACATTCATCTTCCTCTGTGACATCGGAAGCCGAATCTTCGAGGGGAGGAATTATTTCATCCACCAACAATAGACTCTTTTTATTGTAAAGTGCTTATTCAGACATTAGATAAAATATATATAAATAACAAATTGCATTATGAGGCAGTCAGTAATAATCAGTCTTACCAGTCAGTCTGTAAAAAACATTCATAGCAGTTAGTTACTCGTAGTTGTTAGTACCTATATAATCTCTTTTTAAAGTTAATTGTGTAATAAAGTAAAATTTTTAATTTTTAAAAAAGTTATTTTCCATCGTGAAAATATAATTCAGTGGTAAGAAATTTTAAGAATAGATTCCATGAAATATACGATAATATGCTCCCTAGAAAAGTAGAGTCAAAACAAAAAGTAATAGGTGCCTCAAAATTTTTATTTACCTGAAAGTGTATGAGAAAATTCGGTTATCACTAATGAATTATAACAGAATATAAGATAACATATATAACATGATACAGAATGGTTAAATTCTTTACTAATTAATATAAAGACGTAACAACAAATTATTATATTAATTGTTTCAACTTTTACTTTATGAAAACTATCCATATTAAATATGAAACGATAACTTATACTTATCTGAATTTCCGCAGTATTCCAAAGCTTTTTAATTTATATTAAATCAACCAAAATTTCGCTATTTTTATCTATATCATTTTCAATCTTGTTTCAAGTCTTGGCTATTGTTGCTAGGGATACAAAAAGCCTTAAAGAAACTACAAAGAAAATCAGAACAAACGCGGAAAATAGAATCCCAAAAATAAATCAGGAGAAATCGATATATAAATGAAAATTAACTTTGGTTAAAGCAACACAAATGGAAAAATGTTGAGATGTAGGATAATTTTAAGTTGGAAGCTGTGAAAAACAATTATCTAGGAGTAATTATCGGTAATACGAATGAAAGAATCTCATAAAGTTTACAGAAAATACAGACAAAAGTAGGTATAGATCGATTACGGAGATTTAAGAGAAAAATAATGAGAAAAATATATGTACCTAAGAAAATAGTGAAAAGAGTACCAACGAATTTTGAATAACGAAATAGAAGAATAAGATATAGTCAGATTAACAAATTCGCAAGATATACGATGGTACAGACAGGTAACAAGGCTGGAGAATAACGAGGAGGTAAAGCGAATTACAGAATGAAGAACATGTGAAAATAGATCCAAAAGGAAAACAAAAACTAGGTAGAAGGATCAAATGAGAAAAGACATTTCGAGTATAGGAATAAAAATATATTGGGAACAGTCAAACTGAAAAAATATAACAGAAAAAACAAAGACATCAAAGCTGTATACATATAAACTGAGAACGTGGAGTGATTTTTCACAAAAAAAATAGTCTAAGAACTCGAAAAGAATGGTTTTTATACCGATAAAGATATAAAGTGATAGACACATTAAGCAAAATGCTCCTATTAGATTTTTTTGCTAGAGTACCCTTAATTGCTACCACAATAAATCTAATTAAAATTAATTAAAAAATCGATAACTGTGGTCAGTCAAGTGGGCAAGTGTTAGACCCAAGTTGATTTTGCTGAATCATTTTTAATGTTTAATGTACCTATATTTATTTTATTTTTATTGTCTTGTGGAAGTGACATCAGTATTCAAATATTTATTACAAATATGGGAAGAAATATATATGTACATTTATTTGAGGGTAGGTAATTTTATCATTTAGCTAATATTACATATAGTTAGTACTTATATTTACCTAAACTATGGGAAGCTTTTAGCCTATAGAAGCATAATAGCTACTTTACGTAATGAAAGTATAGTTTCGATAAAATAGTTAAATATTATGGCTACACCTTTCATTTTCCTAAATTTTAAGAATTGTCAATCTTTTTTATAGATAACGGCGTGGTTCATAAAAGTTTTCAATTCTGCGATTTTCGTGTGTTTGGCCCATAAAACAAACATTGAAAGGTCGCTGATATAGAGATGGTTGTTACAGAATAGTTCCGAAAGCAGCCGCAAGAATTTTACCAGCAGGGATCTATCGACTCCACCAGTGGGACGAATTTGTGCCTTAAAAACATTTTTTTCAAAATAATTGAATAAACATTACTTTACAGCCTCTAACCTATATCTATTGAACTATCCTCGTACATAATAACTGTAATTATGTAGCTTGAATAACTGTTATTTGAAAATCTGTTGTTAGAATGATCATTTTTAGATTATCTAATAGCTCCAACATCATGATGGTATAACTGTGAGAATAAATTTACTTGTCGCTTATTTCTTAGACCATATATAATCTGGACTGAGAGTCACGTCACTCTCACATTGCTATCGTTGTAATAAACATTCACTGAGTGAGAGCATACTAGAGAGATCTTCGAAAATATATGGTTTAAAAGAGGAATGGAAACAGAAAGAGAAATAAAGAACACAGATTTATACAATTTATAAAATCGTGGTCATCACAATATTAACACTACTGATTATTTTCCCTTCTATAGCCCCCCATCTTTCTCTAGTTATGTTCATTATGAGTCTCTCTCACACACACACTCGTTCCAGTGACTATATTATAATATAAGCTTATTTCATACAAGTTTCTTTCGATATTTAATTTTTGTTAATGAAAACGTTACTAACTGAACCTAATCTACCAAAACTCAACCTAACTTAGCCTAGCTTAATCATACCGATCACATAACATTCTTGCAGGTACCCAGTTAAAGAAGGCGTGTATGATCCTTTCGGCCAATTTTCCTGTTGATATGGAGATATAAAAGTGCATATTTAATTTGCTACCTGCCGGAACATAATTTACCAATACCGATAATAAACCAATGGATATAATAATGTTCTTTGTTCTGCTCATCTGATGATAAAAAAAGTGAATATCTTAAAAAAATTTAAATATAAAAAAATTCACGAATGTTATATCAACAAAATCTATCTGTATTACAAAAGTGGCAATCATTACAAATCGAGATATTTCGAGATATACATAAAACCATAAAACCGGATCAAACATGTATATTAGAATGATCACTAATTTTCGTTGGAATATTAAAGCATTCGGCAAAATATATAAAATAAAATAAACGTTGTAGTTTTATAACGTTAAGTTCAAACTTATCACAGCTTTTAAGGTTTTAATATTTTTTTTAAATGGAATAAATTGTTGAATATGTTGGTGTAAGATCACATTCGTTTGTTTCAAAGTCAGGTGTTCCTCAGGGGTCCAATTTAGGTCCACTTTTGTTCATAATTTTCATCAATGGCCTATCTTTACAATTAAAATGTATGCATATCATGTTTGCAGATGATCTCAAAATGTAAATATTTATTTACGATTGGTGTTCGGTTAACTCTTTAAGATTTAATTTAATTTCCAAATGTAAAGTTGTTACATTCTGTCGACGGAAAAATCCCTTTTTATTCAATTATCATATTAATAACGAAGTTCTTGACAGAAATGATACTACGAAGGACCTAGGCGTAAAATTTGATTCTAAATTTACATTTAGTGAACACATTAGAGATGTCTCGGCAGCAGCATCGAAATTGCTGGAATATTGCGCACGAAATTGGTCGAACTTCAATAATGTAGAAATGCTTAAGTTATTATATGTCACATTTGTTCGAAGCAAGTTGGAGTATGCTACATTGATCTGGTCTCCTAACTATCAGAATTCCATAAATGCTGTTGAGACCATTCAAAAGAAACGCTTAAAATATATGTATTTTAAAACAAATGATCATTATCCACAATGCAGAATAATTCATATCGAGCTGACTAATATATTCAATATTAAACCACTAATTAACCGAAGAAACATATCAGCTATTTCATTCTTGTATAATTTAGTAAATGGTAACTTCTATCATCCGTATTTGCTGAGTAAACTTAACTTTTCATACCACGTTTTGAAACTCGACATCAATTAATGTTCCGTAATCCAATCAATCGAACAAATCTATTTGTGAGATCTCCAATTTATAATATGTGTACGATATTTAATTTTATATGTCAACATTGTGATATAAATTTTGATTATCTCAAAACCGTACTCAAAATATACAAGTCTGAATATGTTAGATAATAGGGAAGCTCTAAAAATATAATATATTCATTTACTTGTTTATTTTTATTTTTAGTTGTATCGTTATCAATATAATTTTTTAACTTACTTTTAGTTGTACTTTTTGCCATTATAATGAGTCAATTCTCTCATAGGGTGTTTATCTGTTGAAAATAAATGAGTTATTATTATACTATCGCCAATGTATAGGTACTAATATTGGATGATAACATTGATAACCAATATTGAAATTTATTGACGTACACTATTTAACATCTTGAAAAATGATTTTAGCGGCAATTTTTCATGAACTTTCCATTAAATTCAGTAAATACGGCAGCTTAATTTGGATCGCTATTTTAATTCAAACTAAGTTTATATAAACCCCCTGAAACTTATAGTTTTAGTTAAATTAAAACACAGGAAAGAGTTTGTAATGCATTTAGAATTTTTACGTAGTTAAACGAGCTTTGTGTTCTCACAAACTAAAAACTCCTAGTATTATCCAATTAACCTTAATAAAATTTCACATCTCCACTTGCAAACTTTTAATAACGCAGCAGAAAAAGAAACAAACATCATAAAGTGAGAATTTAAATTTTTCGAAATTCTTAAAGTTGAAGCGAATTGTGGAGGATGTAAATATTTTCTTTTCTACATCAATAGATTTTCAAATGTCGCAACAATTTAGACACGAACGGGAGTGAAGACTGACACTTTAAAAAAATTGTGGGTTATTTTTTCACCTGTTAAATTATTACGTTTTACGGTTTCAATCAATACGAATTCACAATGCTGGGTTGAGCATGATCTTGATAAAAATGCTGCCAACTTAGAAAAAAATATGTGGTCGTTGATAAAATATTGTTTACATAAATCTCTCATATACATTACTCCTTATTATTTATAATTAAGATTGTTACGTAATGTTACCAAAATTCTCTTCATAAAAATTAACATCCATTTTTTTTTAAAACGATTATGTATATTTTTGCATGTGACCCCAGCACCAGGGAAGACATAGAGATAGTATTTTCCACATTCCTTCTTGCACTTTGCCAGTACCATAAAACTCAAAACCATAAGAAAGGCGAGTTTGAAGAATATGTTCATTTCAAGGAACATTAGCGCTATTTTTTAATGGATTTTGTAGCTCTGTAACGCTTACAATTTACTGTTAATTACATAAAAGTGTTATATATTATTCAAAGAGCGCGGTTTTCTGCGAAGTTCCAGGATCGCACCGTTAAAAGTTTGTGCTCCAATAAAACAGCTTCAAATTTTTGTTTATTAGTATTATTAGAATATTACCTGTTTTCTTTATTATAATATTTATTTGCCCGGTTTTAAATGTTATTTTTGGTCAACAATAAGCAAAGAATTGCTATTCTCAGTAACTGTTAATTTTAAAATGTTTATAGACATTATGGCACCAGCCTTTCAATTAAAAACTGTTTAAGGAATTACAATTTTTAAAAAGGTAAAACTATGTAACAGTAAATTGAAACTTATTTGGGGAATTTGTATTTTTTTTAAAACAACTCTACAATTTTATATTCAAAAACTTTATGCATAATTGCGTGCAAGATAACTACAGTAAAGTGAATGTATCTTCAGAAACGTATTTCTCTAAAGTCTATATACAAGTTTTCCAATATCGACCTGTCGATTTTTGATCAATGTGGGTCACTTTTTTCCGGTATTTTCGACTTCGCTGCTTGGATATGGCAATTATGACGATTTACGGTACCGTTCATAAAAAAGCTGCATTCATAGGAGAAATAGATATTAAAAAGAAACTGTGGATCATTCGCTACTCGCTCACTCATTATTTCGCAAAATTGCAAACGGCGGTCATAATCATTCTCATTATGTTCCTGCACTAAATGTATTTTATATGGATGGAATTTGTTCTTCTTCAAAATGGTTTGAATGCTAGTTTGATTGATCCCAGACACAGATGCTAATTGCCTTGTACTTAACGTAGGAACTAGATGAACATATCCCAAAACTGAAACTTCACTAGCTGTATTAACTACAGGCGGTCTATTTTCTCGTTTTTTATTAGCTACATTTCCAGTCTCTTGAAATTTTTTCACTAACTATAGAACATACTTCCTATTGACCTGTTTATCTTGATATTTTTCATTAACTAACTGAACCGTTACATTTGCACACTTATTGTTTATAAAATAAAGCAAAATAATATCGACCCTTTCCGCAATGGAATAAACCATGGTATTTAATTTTCAAAAACACAATTAAACAAACCTTCGCTTCGTGATACGAATCCACTAATTTCACGTTCTTTGTGTGTGCGTATCGTATCCATTTGTCTTTTACAAATGCGATAAAAAAATTACAAAAACAATGCAAAGCAAGAAAATTAACATTTAAACCATTGGCGTACTCAACGACCCATGTGTTATTTTCACTATTTTGACAAAAATGAAAAAAATTCCAATTTTAAAAACTCTTATTAAAAACTAAACTACATAATTTAAATTTTAAAATGTAATTTTTTAAAAAGTATCGTGCCGAATTTTAAAATTTAAAGACTGTTATAAAGAGAACTGAAAGGGCTTTAAAATAATACCTTACTCGACCCCTAATACTATTTAAATATTTTGGGGTGATTGTTACCCTCGCTTGGAGGTGTAAGCAGCGAAGTCGAAAATACCGGAAAAAAGTGTCCTCCTTTGATAAAAAATCGACGGGTCTCTGCGTTTTTTTTAAAACGTTGACGCAGTTCCTGATAATGGCTCTGTTTCGTTTTCAGTTGGCCACCCTGTATAATCCAAATAGGTTGAGTGTAACATGTTTGGCATATGTGCCAGATCCAGTTGCAGAAACGACATGAAAATAGTTTTCCAGATGCTCATCGGCTGCGACTAGAATTAATCAAGACCTTAGGCAAATTGAATTCTATTCAGCTGGACATAACTTGAAAATAAATAATCTAAATAAAAATATCTCGTATTTGGCAATAAAAATAACAAAGACTTGATCAAATCCCATACCCAGTTAAAAATTGCTGAGGAATGTATTCCTCATGAGTCTAATGCTAAATTTCTAGGTATTTTGATAAGGAAATGAGACTGACAAAGCATATAAACTATATTTTACATCAAACTTATGGTGTACTTCTTTAATTTTTTGCCAACCAACATATTCTTCGAGACAAATCAGTAAAAACAAAACTCTGTGAAAGCCTTGTAATTTCAAAACTTACTGTTTACTTTCCTTGTTTCACTGTTGCCGATCGTAATAGGTTACAAATTGTCCAGAATACATATTATAATTTCATCAATAATCTCAGAAAGTAAGATTATATATCGTTTCCTTTCACCTGTTTTTAAAATACTTCATAATTCTTCTCCAGGATATGTTTTATCCAAATTAGTATTTAGAAGAACAGTGCATACCGTTAATATCAGCCATAAATTTAACTTGTGTACACCAAGTCATTATACTTCAGTATTAAGAATTTCCACAGCGTTACTGTTTTCAAAAAAGAATTGACGAAATCGCTTTTCACGAGTCAACAATAATACTTAATTCACTAGTCAAAAATATTTTAATGATTTTTTTTGTATTTACTTACTTTTATAAGCATTTTTTTTTTATTTGTTTTTATTGTTTTTTTTTCACTATAGCAAGTATCTTTGTATGTATTTTAAACTTATTTATTTATGTAATTCTATTAATATTATTTTAATCTTAAATTCGCGATGAATATTGAACTTGTCCGTTTTATCTTTATATATTTAATAACTATTTATTAGGTTTTAAGGGTTAGGTGTAAGAACAGCCATAGGCTAAATCTGGCCCACACGAATTGTACAAAATTTTATGTTATGTACAAATAAAGACCTTTTATTATTATTATTTAAAATGTAACCCCCAAATCTTCACCGCGTACGAATTTATTTTACCGTGTATTTGTTGGGAATATAATGCGTATTTTAATGATGAGACACGAGTAGTTCCGAACTTTAAATATAGATACATATAGATATTACGGAGCTAGTAATAAAGAAACTACAGGAAGTTTTTCAAAACGATCCGAATTTTGTGATAAGGCCTGTATAGTGTATCTTTTAAATTGTAAAAAAAAGTGTCTGTTAATCAAAGTATAACTCTATAAACTTTAAAACATTGTAAATATTTGCATTACTTGGTTACACCATCGGCTGACATTAAACGTTCCTTTTTAAACCTACAAATATCTTTTTTCCATAAAACGGTGAAATACTTGCAACAAATATTGATTATTTATTGTTTTATTTATTAGAAATAATGACCTATGTGATAGACATATAAATGTTTTATGACTTATGTTTATGATTTAAAATCATTTATTTATATCTTTTCATGTTGAGTGGTTGTTTTACATATTTCGGTACAATTATTTTCTATAGAACTATACATTTTGTTTTAAAAAGATTGTTCCTAATTTTTTCACATCTTCAGAGCTCTGCCCCTGACAAAAGGAAATATCGCAGTACCTAATGTCTCTATTATACTAGGCCACCGGTGGCAACACCAACTTGTTCCACCAGGGTCTCATCACGTCGTGAGACATTAAAGTACCACCAGCCAGATGTTGATAGGGCAGAACTTCACTGCTAGTGAGAAAATGGTGGAAAGAGGAGATGAGAATAATGAAAGTGTGGAAGAACAAAAACAGTTAAAGAATGAATTAAAAGGAAAGAAAGAAGAAATATAAGGCAAGTAAAAAACAAGACGAGCTTTCAAAACTAGTTGAAAATAAAATTAATGCGGAGCATTTAATCCGATCATGTTACTCAAACGAACTTCCTCGAAAAAAAAAATGTTAAAAGTGGTTTAGCTGTTGGCAGACGAACGGAATATGTATACTTCGAACAATTGCGTTTCTTGGAAACAATTTCGAAGGAAACAAGTAATAGCTTATCTGATAAAGTAATGATGTAGACAAAACGAATGAAGATATCATGAATGCTGGAGAATCTGAGCATATATTAGAATCCAGACAGATCCACGAGAAACCTATAATAATGTCAAAAACTAAAAGAAAAATGAAGATGATGAATTAATTTCCATTCTCTGACGAAAATAAATCAACTGAAGAAATAAATGAAGACAAATTTCTTCTGTCTATGTTGTCAGACATACAAAAAGTTCCTAAGGAAACAAAACTTAACCTTCGGTCTGACACAATTGCAGTTATTGCTGCTGCTCAATTACCATTGAAACAACAACATTGGCCGCCTAGGAGTTTTCCAAACTCACAACACTCGTCACTCTCTTCTCCTATTCCACCTCACCCTCAGTTCATACCATCAGCAAATAACTATCAACTGCCGTTTCGACAACTTCAAAATCAGCAGCCAGAAACTCCATCAAAGCATATTCACCAATACCATCCCCTCTGTCAACAACATATTCAATTATCTCTACAGATGAATTCGATAGTCAACTCAGTGATTATTTGGTTTTCCACTAAAGTTTTATTATTTTTTCTGTAATAAAATTAAAATAAATTTAAAGTTGTGAAATATTTTTGTGTTATTTGTATTCATCAATGCTTGCTAGTTTACCTTTAGGATTATAATATATGAACGAATAAACATAAGATTCATTAATCTTAAATTCAGCACCTTTTAAAACAAATTAAGCAAACCTATCTTAAGGTGACTACCAGTTTTTCTTCGGGTGAAATGCTTTTTCTCATCTTTGTATTAATACCGCGTATGTCATCTTTTATGTACTCCAGAAGCTCGAGAAATGATGACTTTGACATTCGAAAATATCGAAAATTTACTTTCATCAGCAAGTTCAGGAAACAACGTCTTATACAATCCTTTTTCTTCTCTTGAGGCAAACATTGATTGTATGTCCTCCTCTTTTTTAATAAAAGACCAAGGGGAAGTAAACTCTCGTTCGATACCATTTTCACTCTAAATAAATAATAAATATAATAATAACAATCATGTTGCACCACCAGGTGGCCTAGTATAATACAGCCCTTAGTCGTTCTCTCTAGTTATTATAGTTTTCTAGACCCGATGATACCGTAATAATTGGCAATGATTAATAATTTTAGATTAAAATTGAGATCAACTGACATTTCTGAACCATAGAATATTTTTTTAATAAAAAATATCTTGCGGTTCGTTCGAACCAAACATAAACAGATTTAGAATATTAAAATAAATTGTTAAATAGTTCTCAAAAAAAGCAGACGAATTAGAGCGCAGCAAGAGAGTAAAATTCAAGAAAAAGGTAAAACGATAGTTTCTTGATATTTTAATTATATAATTTTAATTTTTTAAAGGTTAGCAATTTTAATAAGAGAAAAAATAAATAAAACACTATCTTCAAAAACAAAAATTTTGATATAAATGACAAAAGTCAAATAACAAAATCTACTGCTTAGTAGATATATCCTCTCGTATATTATTTGTATAAATTAATCGAAACTTGTCTTACAGATGATTATTTCTTAATAATCAAAAAAGGTCTCTTTAAAATGGTTCAAAAAATAATTTCTTATACTTTCCATATTTTTCACCATCATTTAAAACAACTTTCACTACGTGTGCGATACATTATTTTTTCTGTACACATCTGGTATGTTATAGCAATTGAAAAAATATAATATTCTAATTAAAAAGTAAAATTTTGTGTATATGCAACACTAATAGAAAACGTTTATGAAAGTTATATTGTTGATAGTTAGAGACAATTTTCAAGAATATGATTTAAACTGACACGATTGTTTCGTAAAAAATAAATATTTCTAGTTTTTTAAATTCTCAGATTAAAGTTAGTATAAATAACAATTAAACAATCGTAGGTTGCCTTTTCTTATTTTTTTAAACCGGACCAAGATTACTTAAAGTGACACTTTCGTTACACTTGAATGAAATATTAAAAAGCTTAGTTGTAATAGTGTTTAAAGAATATTTTAAAATGCTCAAAAACAAATTTTTTCTAATAACAGTACCTAAATAGAATAGTTGTTCAAAAAATATTTATTTTGTTAGGTACACTTTTATTTTCTATACCTAAGCGTAGTATTTCATTTACGCAAAACAATAAACTATATTCTGTACGGATGAATATATCAAAATAAAAAAGTTTTTACATAAACTTAATTTTTTTTAAATAAATTCGAAAAAATGTAAGGTATTTTTTAATAAAAAAAAATTAAAAAAAATGGAAAGTAGAATGTACTTAAATTATTGTAGCTCGATCAAATCAATAAAATACTATTTTAAGACAAAGTATTATGATTTGGAATAATTTTTTATTGCATTTTATCCTATTACAAATTTAGATTGGTATTCCATGTCTATTATTTATTTGAACTTGTTTAAAATGGATTAATTTTAAACAGTAATGCTTAATCTCTTTACACTTTATTAACTGTAGGTAACAAAATCTTAAAATAGGAAGGGCAAAAAAATTATTAATTTGGTTTATTACGTAACACTTTCTGATGACATGATAGGAAAATTCACGCCTATACAGACATTATTGAACACGCCGATGAAAGTAAATTGATATTCTTGTCGAAATATGAGTTGGCAACCGATCGCCCGAAAGATATTGAAATGGACACTATATTTGTAGAAAGGGAAGGAAGGACACTTAAACAGCATAAAAAATGGGCGTGATGTTTTTTTCAGATATATATGGACTTTTTTTTAATAAAAATATTAAACCATCTCTAAATATTTTTCTAAGATGGGCCAATCTACGATACTTAAAAATAGTTTTTGTAAGTATACAGTTTGCAGCTATACATTATAGTAATATACAAAAAATTTAGACATTTAGAAATAAATACATTTAGAAATTCAGAACCAAGCAAACAGAAATGAGAAAGTATAAATAATTGTGAAAAAGTAATGGATGTAAAAGTCACAAGATGAGTGGTGATTAATCGCGACTATTATTTATTAAAAATGCACGTGGCATAAATAAATAAACAAAAAATGCCAAAAGAAGAAAAGGTAAAAAAAAATGTAATATTACTTAAAGAACGACAGGTGTCAAACTAGTTCCAATAAAGAATAATAGAAAGAATATGAACTATTGAGAAAAGAAGAGATGTTAACGACAAATGGAAAAAATTTTGGAAGCAGCAAGGAATACAAAAACAAAAAACAAAAATTAAAATAATAGAATGTAGACATGTACAACTAAAAAAAGAGAAGAAATATTTTTGGAAAATATACCTAAAGACGAAAAATAAAAGACCATGAAGAAAATAAATCTAATTGAAAAGATGTGATTTTGGAAATAAAAAAGGACAAAACCTATACCATGGATCAAATTCCGTCGAAAAATAATAATAGAAAAATTAGAGAAAATCAAAAAGTACTCTATGGTACCTTGAAACAATTGAAAAGTATTTAATGGAGAATTTAAAATCATAGAAAAATAACGTCACTATTTAATAGCTTACACAAACAAAATTACAAGGAGAAAATAAATAAAAAGAGGAAGTAATGGGGGAAAAATAGAAAAAATAATGTAATTCAAAGAAATAATAAGAAATAAAATAGACAAAAATACAAGAAATGCAATGTGAATTTAGAACCACCGGAAACACATATGATCTAATTTTGTAATCAGATAAATCAGTGAAAAAACTTATACATAAAAATACAAGGTGTTACTATATTCGACCGACAACGCTTTACCCCAGAGAGCTCTCGTTAATTGATGAATTTTGATATGGGAACATAAACCCTTAAAGGGCTTAGTTTCCGAGATACAGGGTGTTAAAAGTTTGAAATCAAAATTAAAAATTTGTCATAAATCAGAAACGCCTCCAAATATTTTTTTCAAATTTGGTGACCAATATGCTCTTTAAGAAAGTAATATTTTGACATAAACTAACTTTTGAAAAATTTAACCAGTGGCGCGCTATCAGGGTTTGTGGCAACTTTTATCCCTACTATCTTTTACGCCACTGGAACAAATATTTTTTTTTTTATTTTTTTAAATTCTCTGTTCATTTTTAGGTAAAAAAGTAATAACCTTTTATGGAGCTAAAATGAATGGTGTTGTAGATATTTGCTTCTAAACAAAAGTCTTGATTGTTTTGTAAGGAAGGAGGTTATTTAATAAAAACGGAATATTTTCCTTGTACTTGTAAGCCCTTAACAATAATGAGGTAATTTGATGATGAGAAATTAATTGATTAGTATATTGTTTTTGTAAGAAATACTTCAATGAATTTTAAGCAATAGCAAATTTTTATATGCAGCAAAAGTACTCTCACATGAAAGGAAAGCGGAGTAAATAAGTAGATACTCTAGTATGAAACCTATTTTTTAAATTAATAAATTGGAAAATTGCACTTACTTCTTTAATTAATTAACAAAGTTATCATAACATCATCACAAATAACATATTAATAAATATGGAATTAAAACATAAAGGTTGTTTTTCAAATGCCTATACTTAATTTAGTTTTTATTCCAAATCAATCAACTTATTGCTTACAAAAATAATTGTTATACCTAATAACATACTTCAATTCCTAAATAAATAAATAAAAAAAAACACAATTCTTCGTTGCAACTTAAATCAAACTAAATAGTATATGGCAAATAATATCGTCCAAGGCCCAGACTTCAACGAAGCAGTGAGAAAAAAAAACATGAAAATAGAAAAAAAGCATAT